>CM021101.1:867548228-867600368 GCA_007115665.2 Sequoiadendron giganteum
AGAAGAAGGATGTTTTTCAGACTTCCTCTCAAGTTGATTAGAGAATGTGAGATTATTCCAGTTCCCGACCAGGTGGAGGAGGATGTCAACGTCATGCAACCCGACTATGGTTCGGTTAGGGATACTCCTGTCCCACCACCTGATTGGTCCGAGCCAGAGATCATGGACTTGGACACGCTTTCTATCCCGGTGATGACTTTTACCAGGACTTGGGTCGACAGACATGTATGCTGACTCAAGAGCAAGTCGATCGCCCTTACTTATAGCTTGATGGGTGACCTAAGGCCGTTATCGGTAAAAAAGGGGAAACAAATTGCTCAGACATCGAGGGCACAAGTAGAAGTGCCAACCCAACCGATACCGTTGAGGATAGAACAAGCATCACCCGTGCACTCACAAACTCAGTCTTCGAGTTTGAGAGTGGTTTCATTATTTGCCGATCAGAGGGCAGGATTAGAGGAAGAGCGGGGACTTGAGGAGGTAGATCAGCCCAACGCCCGAGAATCAGCTAGTGTCAGTCTATCCAGGGGCAGCCAACAGGAGGAGGAAGAGGAAACAATGGCCGACACCCATTTTCAGCAGATGTTGGACACGGCTTTGGAAGAAGAAAACACAGAACAGGGGACCCAAGGGTCGGGAGATACTCAGCTTATAGAGGAGGATGAGCCCGAGCAAAGCAGTGCAAGAAGGGAGGAAGTGCACGAGATGGAGGCAATAGAAGAACAACCCCTTGTCATTTGTAATCCACAGCAGACAGTGCCTGATTGGCTTTCCGACAGAATGAGGAGAGAACCCGAGGATGACACGGATCCGGCCATTGAGATGGAGGAGTTCCTCAGGAGGATCAGTGCGCCACCAGAGAAGAAAAGGGCCCGAAAGTTTTCAAAGATCTCGACTGACGAGTCAGGCTCTCGCACGCTTCAGGTGGCTATTCCAAGGGAAGATTGTGATCGAACCGAGGAGAGGCCTAAAAATTACGTGATCACCACAGTAGAGTTGGGTCGTCCTACGGGAGCCCAAGTTATTGAGGAATTCGATAACTCCTACCAGGCATTGAAGGATCAGTTGCTCCGCACGGAGGGGAAGTATAAGAAATTGAAGAAGGAGCACAAAACCTTGATAGGATACGTACAAAATCTAGCACATCCAGGTGAACCAGCAAACCCAGCAGTAGAACGTCCATCAGAGCTTCCGAAGGAGTCAGTTGTTACCTTAGAGGATTTGAAGAAAATGGAAACGGAGGCAGACAAGTGGGTTAGCCGTGTTCATACTGAGACAGGGAAATTCATGGAGGACCTCGCCGATGCTTATCGACAGGCCTCAAGTATTTTGGCACGGATGGATATAGTAGATCGGGCCTGGGGTGATACTCGCATCTATCAAACGAAGACTGTACTTCGTTTGGGGGCTTTGATGCATATACCTCTAGAAACCTTGGTGGATGGAGGTGTAATTCAGAGAGGTGATAGGTATGATTTCACCAGTTGGTACTCCTCGGTGGTCACAGGCCGTGGATTTCACGACGCAGCAAGGGCAGATTCAGCTAAAGTGAGGAAAGCAATGGGCAACATCTTGGGGGGAGTCCTCAATACATTAGAAGCCATATTTGCTAGAAAGTTGGTCCCAGAGGAGATAACTGCTGATGGCTTGAAAAGTAGACTGCCTCCATTCTTCTCAGCTGCGAGGTCACTTGTCTGGATGACTTTGAGAATGTCTCCACGTTCTCTAGTATAATTCAGCATACCCAGGACGCCTTAGTGACATGGAGGAAATCTTACACCAGATACGGACAGACGGTAGCAGTCTTGGAGTTCCAGCTCAACCATATTCCACCGATCTCTGCACAGGAGGTTGAAGCAGTATTGGCCCGGTTGATCGAGTTTGCTATCCGGGAGAAGGCCAGTGGGAACGCTCTCATAGATGAGGATCTTCTTGATGGTGGTAGTGGGCATTAATTGCTCATTATGATTCCTGCAGGGGAGTGGAGAATATTCTGTGCATTCATTGCCCACTCCTCTCTGTGGCGGTTTTTAGGGCAGAAACCCTAATCAGGGCATAGGTGGCTCGATCTGAGCCCTTCATTGTAATTCGATCTAAACCGTCCACTGAATTGGACTTATTATAAAAGGGGCATCCCCCCTCATTTGTAACATATTAGATAGAGATTAGAATTGGAATTGGATCAGAGCTAGAGAGTAGAAGGCATATAGCATTTAGCTTAGAAGTTAGCTTAGATTGAGGAGGAAAGGAAGTTTTCCCATTGAGGACTTTGTAAGAAGTTGTTGTGAACACTCTCATAATATAAAGATTTATCATTGTTTGGTGGTTCTATCTTCTATTGTGAGTAGCTAGCAAGGCTTGTTCGTCTTTCCAATTCAAGTGGATAGAGTAGAGTAGACTTTGTTTATGCAAGTAGTTGTTAATTGTGGAGTGTGGCGTTGTGATTTGAGCATATCTTCTTTCATCCATACCACTAGCGGGCTTACTGATGGTAAGTTCGCCTTGCGTGGTCAACTGGAGTATCAGCACTTAACTTCGATTGTGGTTCATATGTTTGTATGCGTCGTATTGACGGTATGAACATGTTGCGTCATAGTTTGAACACTTTTCTCATCCTTTGAAGATTGCACCAACTTTGTCGGAGTTGTTCAAAAGGAGACAAAGCAAAGTTTGGTTTGAAGATTGTTTAAGTCGATCCTCGTCCTCCACCCTTTAGAAGTAGATTTGTAGAATCCCTATCCCTATCCCCTTTAAATTCTGCATTTTCCGAGTCAGTCTAGATACCAGAACAATATTGCCAAATCATTCATGTCCTAATTGCTTCACAGATCGAACAACTACGTAAGTCCCCTTGAAATAACCAGCAAAACACATCAACCAACTGAGTCTATTCGCGATAAAAGGAACCTTGGAGTCGAACACATGAACTTTCAAGCAATCTTAGCATGTGGGACACTTTGATCAAGAGAGAATAGAGTGACTGTTGGACAACTTTATTCTGTGCTGGCGTTGTCATAAAAAGCACGTCAACAGGTCAAAACCTTGTAATTTTCAAAATCAAACAATCTAGGTCGGCTCAAAGCGACCAAATCAACAATACCCAGATTTCAGTTTTTCATCCCTAAATTTTAAGAAAATTTCTATTTTTAGCAGTTTTCTAAAAATAGAAACTTTTTCTGGGTTTTTATGGGTTTCTTTCGAAATGGATACTTGCAAAATTTTCTAAAAATAGAAAGTTTGTCTTCTAGGGTTAAGACTGATTTTGATTGGCTTAAAATACTTCCTCATCAGGCTGGTGCAGTCAGAATCACAAAAAGATCAGTTTTGTCCTAGTGGGTCTATTCTGCTTTTTCAAAAGCTTCTTCTGGAGAATCAAGGTTATCAATGGAGGTCAGTCAGCTGCCAGGTATCAAAATCAGATGTTCAAGCTATCAAAAATGAAAGTGCAGGAGAAACGGAGAACGGCGAGGACAAGTTGGAAAGTGATAAATTTTGGCTAATACTGGAGACACCAGGCACCCCTGCTCAGTTTGGGCGCCCAAACCTTCATGCCTTAGAATATTTTTGATTTTCGGCAGTCGAGACAAGGAAAGTATGTCAAATGAGGGTGAAAGTTGAAAATTGCATAAAAATTTCTAAGTCTATTCAGCATGGGCGCCCTTGAGGAGAATAGGCGCCCATCTTTTCAAAGCATCAGATGATAAAACCAAAAGTGCAGCTCCCAAGCAATGTTGGTCAGATCTATCTCAGCTCGGTAGGGAGCCTGACAACGCAATCATACGATCACTCAGCCGTCGGCAAAGTCAGATCAAATAGGGGCCATGATGAGAGGTGTTTAGAACTCTGAAGTGAAAAAGGATGAAAATATTCTAACACTGGTAGACATGGGCGCCCCTGGAGAAAAAGGGCGCCCAAGATTTTGAGAAGTCAAATGATAGAATTTGCAAAAGACTTCTCCAACATGACTTCGTCAAGCTGGATCTAGCTGTCCAACACAACCATCAGCACGTCTGTCGGAGGAGGCAGTCATCAAATATCGCCAGGTGAACAGAGGTGCAAAAGTGAGAGAAAAGAGAGAGTTGGAAGCAACAGTGAAAAACTCAAAATAAAAACAACTCTGGAAACCATGGGCGCCATACTTCAAGAAGGGTGCCTAGGGTTTTGAGCCACCAGAAGTCAATTTTCAGAGACGGGGTATCCAAAGGACCCCTTCTAGAATCATCTCAGCTATCCAGTGAGTCCGTTAGCCAGTCATTCTGATCAATGCAATGCCCGGAATTGTGGATTCATCTGAAGGTCAGAAGACAAGCATAAAATTGAAGATCATAAAATTGACTAACTCTGGAGAAAATGGGTGCCCTTTTCAAGGATAGGCACCTGACAATTTGAAGGGTTAAATGAAGTTTTTAGCAGATGATGTCTCCAAGATCATGTCGTCAGATTCGATCAAGCTCCGTGATGCAACGTTCAGATCGTTTACCGAATCAATCTGGAAGCCGGGAGACAAAGCTGAAACAAGGTTAAAAAATCAACAAAAGCTGAAAACGGTGAAAAATTGGCTAAGTCTGGAAAAAAGAATGGCATACCTCAAAAAAGGTGCCCAACTTCTCATGCCTTAGTCAATTTTTTGGAAATTTCAAAAATTGAAGTTGAAGACCAAAGTCTAAGTTCATTACACAATCTTGAATTAGGGTTTTAAGGAATTAGGGCAAAAGAAAGTTGTTTTCTCAAGGCAAAGCATATTTAAAGCACTTTTGTGTTTTATTTTTCATTATTTTCTTGCAGGTATCTGTTGTGACCTTTTCACACATCACCCCATGCCAGATGGGGACCCCCTAAATTTTGCTCCATTTTGGTCTTTTGGCTTCGGTTTTGGGTTGTTTTGCATCTCTGATCTTTTTGTTCTTCTGGGGATGTCCCATCTTTTGACCTGATTTGGAATTTTGGCTAAGTCTGTGAAGTTAGGGTTTTCATTCTGCAGGCTTGTTTGAGGTCAAATTGCGTTGGAAAATTGAAATATGAGCGTGGCGCTACGATCAAGAGACTCAAGGCAGAGTCCTACTGAATTTTCACTAAGTTCTGGCGACTTACTATTTTTAGTAAGTACTCAATCTGAGGTCCCTTCCTCAGAATTTTGGGATTCTAACTATTCCATCACATTCAGGTAACTATCAGCTGCTTGCACGTAAATTTTGGGCAGGATCAAACAACCTGCTATTTTTGGCAGTTCAAGCTTCAGGAGCCATTTTCAGGGTTCAAACATGTGATTTTTCAATGCATGTCCGGAGATTACTTCTAGGTTTCTCGAGACCTTCGCAACGATGTAACATGCAAACCGAAACGATCACTTTCAAAGTTCAGCCTTCGGAGGCTATTTTTAGGGTTTGCATGCAGAGTTCTTTAACGCATGTTCGGATATTCCATGTGGGTTTTGCGAGAGCTTCGCAATGGTGTGACATACAAACATAATGGATCAGTTTTCAAGGACTTACTATTTTTAGCCAGTGCCCACATGCAGACCAATTTTCTGGGTTTTTCTGGGTCTTCTAAGATCCCTCGGGCAATGTGACATGCAAACTCATCCGACATCGGATTGACCACTTTCCAGGCACTTACTATTTTTAGCAAGTTCACTCCAGCAGCTCCCTGACACTTCAGTTTCATGAGCAGAGCAATAGGCGACAAAAATCAAGTCAAACTAAGGTCATTTGAGCCACATGCAAGTCAGATTAGGGTTTCCATCTTCGATGCCTAAAAAGTAGGGTAAAAAGCCAGAATTTCGAGAAACGAAGGTATCCCACTGCGATCAGCATCCTTCAGGCAATCTACTGGTAAAATTTGGGTATAATCCGGGCACTTACTATTTATAGTAAGTCGTCTCCGGAACATGGCTATAAATAGCAGGTCAGCACGAGGGGCAGATGTAAACAGGTTCACCAAGCAATGAGGATCACGCCTAGCAAATTTCAAGTCAATCAAAGCTACAGAGATCTATGAATTTTAGGATTTGCTAAAAATAGCATGGGAGCTAAAAATAGCACATCAGCTTGGGCAACAGGTATAAACAAGGTAGCAAGGCCACAAGGAATGTATCATGCCAGCACCAGAGTCGGAACGGGTAAAAAAAAACCATGAAAAGGCACACACCTCCAAAATTTACTAAAAATAGACGGCAAAGGTAGCTGAGGCGTTGAAGAAACTTCTAAGTCCACGAATGGAAACTGGCATGAGGACAGGTGAAATGCGCCCAAGTCAAGTTGATGAAAGCCCTAAAAAATCTAAGGCGTGGAAAACAGAAGCTTCACCTTCAAAATGCACCCAAGGCAAGACGAGGTAGCTTGCTGGTCGAAATATTTTCCAAGGCATTAAAATGAGAGTAGATACCCTCAAATGCGCCCATGATGAAAGAGTGCCTAGGGAAATCTTCTAAGTAAGTGAAATAAAAGCACATGGCCTCAAATGCGCCCTTGGCAAGAAGGAGGAATGTAAACTTTCTAAGTGTTGAAAACAAAAGTCAATGGGCTGAAATGCGCCCTTGGGGGGAGAAGAGATGAAAAGGTTTCTAAGTATGGCAAAATAGAAGCTCACCCCTCTAAATGCGCCCTTGAATGAGGTGGATATAAAAAAATTTCTAAGTATGGTGAAACAAAAGCTTCTACCCTCAAATGCGCCCACCTTAGGAAATCCACTTAAAAAGTTTCTAAGGCACACAAATGGAAGTAGCACATGCAAAATGCGCCCTCAAGGGAGAAGGGTGGCTGAAATTTTCTAAGGCATAAACAAAGTTCATCCTCTACTCTCAAATGCGCCCAGCAAAGGTTATATGATGAAAAAGTTTCTAAGGCATTGAGAATGGAAGCATGATGGGCAAAATGCGCCCAAGGTAACATAAGGCTAAGGAAAATTTTCTAAGGCAAGTAAATGGAAGTTGACCCCTCTAAATGCGCCAAGGATGGGGAGAGTGGTGTTATGAAAATATTCTAGATTATAAAAATTGCAGCACATAGGGTGGAGAGGCGCCCAGCAGGGGAAGTGAAAGTTAAAAAAGTTTTTAAGTGTTGAGAAATGGAAGCACACCCTTCCATATGCGCCCTAAGCAAGTGCAGCATGGTGAAGAAATTTCTAAGTAAGAAAGTAGAAGCTCACCCCTCTAAATGCGCCCTTGAGGGAGGAAGACTTGAGAAAAGTTTCTAAGTAAAAATAGAAGTTCAAGGAGTAAAATGCACCCTCAAGGCAAGCATGAAGGTGTTACAAATTTGCCTAAGTCAAAATGAAGGCCCCCCTAGTAAAATGCGCCCTCAAGGCAAACAAGAAGGTTGGCAAAATTTGCCAAGGCATGGAAAATAGGAATGGGCTATGTAAAATGCGCCTTCAGGAGAAATGAAAACTCCCTAGGCAAAATACGCCAAAACCTTGGGGAGATTGATAGATGATAGGAAAAATGCCTAAGGCATTAAAATTGAAGCTTGCCTAGCTAAATGCGTCCTCAAGGTAGAAGTTAAGTGGCTGAGACTTGAAGGAAGTTTCTAAGGTGGATAAAATAAACTAGGCCTTGTGAAGTGCACCCAAGATGGAGTTGAAGACATTTTTATTTTCTAAGGCAAAGGCAAAGACAAGGGATGCGCCTAGAGGAGGTATTGATATTAATCTTTCCAGATACAAGGTGATATAAGCTGGAGGAAATTCTTCGGACAAATATGAGGAACACCAGGTTTTGAAAGGTTGAGGCTACAGGTAAGAAGTACGCCCGGAATTAAAATGGAGCAAACCTTAGTAATTTTTATTATTTTTCAAAAATAATAAAAATTAAACTTACCCCTTCGTCTGGATACACATGGAAATTATGATTTCAGAGGGGAAATTTCTTCTGGGTATTGGACATTTGCCACCGGGAGATGATTTAAGGTTCTTTCACACCTTGCTCGTGTTGTTTTGACAAAGATTTTAGCCTGGCACCCGTTTAACAAATTTCCTAAGGCCCGGATAGATAAAATTTCTAAGGCATGGTAAAATAAAGCTCAAGAGGTCAAATACACTCAAAGGGTAGAGATGAAATTTGTCCAAGGCATAGAAGAATTTGAAGATGAAATGAAGCTAGAACATCAAGCATTCAGAGATTGAAAAGTTATAAGTTTGCTGGAAATAATGAACTCTATCAAGATCCAGAGATCAATCAGTCAAAACATGGGAATAAGGTAAGTAAAGTGAATTTATATTATAAAATGTTCTGATGCTCTTCTTTTGTTTTGCAAGATGAACACCAGAGCCAGAGCATGAGGACTTGAGGTGATGAAGTTGGACAATGTTACAACTTGGGAAAAGGGAAACGGCAATGAAGATTTGTCTAAGGCACTAAGAACGTGACGCAAAGGAGGCTAAATGCGCCCAAGGCAATGGGCTAGAGAAATGTGAAAGTTACAAGGAAGAAATGCGTCCAGAAATTAAAGCAACGGGAGACTAGAACGGAGAGAATTCCTTGCTCATCACTTTTATATCAACCGTATACTCGCCTCTCCTCCAGGCGCAACAGAATTGGCAGACAGAGCAGTGGGAACGCGTTTCTGGATGAGAATCTTCTAGAAAAAGATAGTGGGCATTAATTGCTCGTAGTGGGGAGTGGAGAATATTCTGTGCATTCATTGCCCCACTCCTCTCAGTAGTGGTTTTTAGGGAAAAAACCCTAATTAGGGCATATGTGGCTCGATCTAAGCCCTTCATTGTAATTCAATCTAAGTCGTCCGCTGGACTGGGCCAACTATAAAAGGGGCATCCCCCCTCATTTGTAATCTATGTTAGATTAGATCAAGAAATCAGAGAGTAGAGAAAATAGAAGTTAGAATAGTTAGAGAGTTAGCTTAGACGATAGCTTAGTTTGAAAAGGAAGGAAAACTTTCCCTTTGAAAGTTTTGTAAATGGTTGTTGTGAACACTTTTCATAATACAAAGAGTTTCATTGCTTCGTGATTTCTTCTTTGTTATGAGTAGCTAGCAAGGCCCTTTCATCTTTCCGATTCAAGTAGATTGAGTAGAGTAGACTTTATTTTATGCAAATAGTTGTTAATTATGGAGTGTGGCGTTTTGGGTTTGAGCATATCTTCTTTCGTCCATACCACTAGCGGGCTTGCTAATGGTAAGTTCGCTTGCGTGGTCAAGTGGAGTATCGGCACTTAACTTCGATTGTGGCTCATATGTCCATATGCATCATTGTGATGGTATATACATGTTGTGTCATAATTTGAACACCTTTCTTATCTTTTGAAGATTCCACCAACTTTGTCATAGTTGTCCGAAGGGAGACGAAGCAAAGTTTGGTTTGAAGATTGTTTAAGTCGATCCTCGTCCTCCACCCTTTAGGAGTAGATGGTAGCATCTCTAATCCCTATATCCTTTTTACATTCAGTATTATCCGGTTAGTTTAAGAACTCGAGCTTCATTGGCAAATCTCCCGAAATTTGAGAATCCTTTCTTCTGAATGAGCAACTCACGTAAGTCCCCTTGGAATAACCAACATATTCACATCAACCAACTGAGTCTATTTGCAATAAAAGGAACCTTGGAATTAAACGCATGAACTTTCACGCAATCTTAGCATGCGGAATACTTTGATCAAGAGAGAATAGAGTGACTGTTGGACTTTTTATTCTGTGTTGGCGTTGTCATAAAACACACGTCAACAGTATCTTCAAGGAGAAATAGAGCAGCAACTTCAAACCCTTATTTTCAACATTCAAGAACTTCAACTTGCTGGTTTTTCATAATATTTTCAGATCAGCACTCAAGAAGGCTTGCTTTTTCACACCTTTTTCATCCAAAACATCAAATCTTTGAAGAAGGGGGCCATTACTTTCGATTTTCAGTGAGCTGGTTTATACTGGTTCTACCTTCTGGATAATTTTTGGAGAATTTTCTCAAGGTTGCAGCAGCTGCTTTTTGTCTTGCATGTCAGAGAAAACTTCAAGTTTTACAACTTCCAATCTTCTGGGTCTATCTCAAATATTCTTCTGGACAAAACCCACATCACAGCTTTTTCAGTGAAACTTCAAGTGGTTGGCTTTTCAGTAAAAATTCGAGGTTTTCAAAATCTAACCAAATGGGTTCATCCAGAATGTGCTCATAAACGATACCCAGATACCAGCTTTTTCTGCTTTTTTTCAGGGAAAGTTAGGGTTTGCTGCTTTTTCAGTCTTCACTCCAAATTTTCAAAAACGGATGATCTAGGTTTGCTTGTAACGAGATTCTAAACAAAACCCATATCTCAGAAAAAATTCCAAAAATTCATCCGTTTGACGAAAAAAATCAGCAAGGTATTTTTTAGGGTTTGTGCTAGGCTTGTCAGAACCTAGTCAAGTTTACAGTCAATCTTCATGTTTTTCAGCATAGAGTACTCTCTCATTGAATTCAGAGCCAAACAAGTGTTGTATCATGATTATCTGAACGGATGATGTTGGGAAGTGCTTTTTAGTATCATCGTCGACATAAAATATCATCATCTCATTTGAAGAACGTGCAGAGAGAGTGGTATGAGCGAAAGGACAAGTGTCACAAAAAGTTGTGCAAAACTCTTCTGTGGGAGAATTAAGAGAAGTGTCAGAATGCATAAAGTTGCAGAGCCGCCAAGTTATCAATCAGTGGGTCATCTTTTGAGGCAGCGTTGTTTTTCAAAGAACAAAACTCATAAAGAAGCTGATGATGTCAAAGATTCTCTAAGTTTGATTGGAAAAGAGGAGAAGATTTTAGAAAAGCGGAATACAGCTAAAGATAGTATCAACACTCCTGATAAAGAGGCAGTTTCCAGCTTTTTTAGCGGATGTGTGAGAGATTTAAAGCGGAAATCTTCTAGAAGCTTTCTCCAAGCTTTCTTTACATTCTTATCTCACGCTTTCTTTCTATTTTTGTCTCATTTCTTATCCATTCTTTGAAGAGGAAGGAAAACAAGTGTAATGAGTTGGCATTTCTGTTTTAGATGCTTTCTTAGGTTTTAGATGTTTTATCTTTTCTAGATTTAGAAATAAAGCTTGCATGTTGGCAAGCAGTAGTTGTAAAAGCAAGGAGATTTTAGGGTTTTCTACTCCTCTGCTTAGTTATAAATAAGAACAGTGTTTGCTCATTTTAGTTTAACCGTGCTTGTGATAACAAGACATAAGTGTCTTTAGTACCTTCTCTTTGTTATTCAGTATTGTTCACTTTGTGTAAAGAGCAAGTTTGCATGCCTCTTTAGCTGCAAATACTTGTTTAGTGCATGTGTTGTGTTGATTATAATTAGGTTGATCGCATGTTGCAAGCCTATTGCTACGACTTGCTGTCCCGAAGTTGTAATCCTTGTTCCAGAAACTTGAGTAAATAAAATCTTGAGCGTGCTTTGTCTACCTTGATATAAATATCTCAAATTTTCGTCTCTTTGTTTTGTGCTAGAAGTATGAGTAAATAAAATCTTGAGCGTGCTTTGTCTGCCTTGAAATAAAAGTCTCGTATTTCCGTAATACTTTTATGATCTCTTTTTCAGCTTGCCTTAAAATATATGTTGAAGAATGGTTTATTTAAGTATCTTTGTCAGAAATCAAACTCGTCCATTTCCAAACTCTCTTGCTCTGCGTTTACTTGAGAGGGTGGAAACGTTTTAAGTGTAGGTTTAGTTTTAGCTGTCTAGTTTCATTAAAGGGAAAACCTCGGCCGCAATATCTAGTGTTCTATAACCTTGTGTTCTTGCAGCTGAACCAAAAAGATAGGCGTAATTAAGTTTAGATTACTTTTCTTTGTGCAACTCAGCAAAAGAGGGAGCTTCCCCTCCTAATTCGAAGAGCAATTTATTGCACATAGCTGTCCGTTTCCAGAACGCATTCCAGAGGTGCGATTTGAAACGCCAACACATTCAACATCAAACACAAGAAAGGTCAAGCTAACAAGGTTGTTGATGCTCTTAGCCAGAGGTCAATGTTGGGGCATGAGATACAACTTCAAAGTGTGGGCATAGATGCATTGAAGGACATGTATGCTGAAGATGATGATTTCAAGGAGGTATTTTTTGTTTGTAATAAGTTTAAAGATAATTTCCATGATGAGTATTCTGACGTTTTGTTGCAAGATGGCTTGTTATTCAAAGGAGCTCAGTTGTGTATACCAAGGTGCTCTATGAGACAAAATCTGATAAAGGAGAACATTGTGGAAGTCTTGGAGGCCATTTTGGGATTGAAAAAACATTGGATCAGGTAAGAAGGTTCTATTTTTGGCCAAGAATGCAAGTAGATGTCAGGAAGTTTGTTGAAAGTTGCACAATTTGCCAAAGGGCCAAGGGAACTACTTCTAATGCAGGACTATATCAGCCCTTACCAATTCCTAACAGCCTATGGGAAAGTTTAAGTATGGATTTTGTATTAGGGCTGCCAAGAACTCAAAGGGGATATGATAGTGTATTTATTGTGGTTGAAGAGGGGGTCGGGCTGGTTGTATCACGTATATAATGGAGGAGATTTCCGGGTATATAATGGGGCCTCGAGTTAGATTAAAGAATAGTAGGGGCCCACGCTATAATTCCCTATGCGGGTGGGAGTAGCCCTTCCACCTGGAGGATTAGCCGGGAATTATAGCTATAGTTTCTATAACTGGCCTAGTGAAGAATCAAATCTTATTTCAACGGTTATAGATAGGGGGATAGTTGACCATCAGTGAATTGAGAAGAAGTTGAGATCATATGACTGCAATACATATAGTTATTAGGCCGACCCATAGATATTTAGGGCAGAATGATCCCCTATCTATATATGGCATTGATGCCCACCTCTCTCCCCTATGGGGGTTGTTGGTATCACTACTATAATGGATGGCCCCGGGTGGGTAGGAATTATAGCTATAGAAAGGTAGGGGCAACTAGAATCCCCGGAACTATCTATATCCCCACCAACGGCCCCTGCTAAATAGCAGGGCGGGTGTGCATGCCTTGGCAATTCCTATGCCAGGGGTGCTAAAATGGGCCTCTAGGGGCGCTTTTGTTTTCTAACATTTTTTACCACAATAAAACCTCATGTTTGACTCCTGATTCCAGCAGTTCAGCAACTCAGATGAACCCACTAGCAGATTCATTGCAAAGCTAGATCAAGTCTAAGGCAAACATCCTGGGTATCATTTGGTTAGAAACCTTCATCTGTTACCTCAAAAATTTGGGTGCCCCTAGCTAGTAGGGGCACTTCTGCTCTAGTGTTAGTCAAATTTTTATCTACCTCCTTCCTTGTTCAATCTTCAGTTTTAGGTGCTAAACAGATCTTCCAAACTGGCTAGTAGGCTCATCACAAAGCTGACAGTATTCCGAAGAAGTCTTCTTGGAAGTGACAAATCTCAAAAATATAATCTAGACCTCTGAAATCTAGGGCACCCTTGGCCTCTAGGTGCTCTTTCAATTCCAGACAAAAAAAATTTCAGCATCTTCATCTCAACAAAAATCCCCTCTGAGACGAAGCATCATTTTGGACATATCTCGCCATAGAAACTTTAATAAAGCATTTTAAGCTTAGATTTCGACACCTGGCACTTGGCCATCTGCCATTGATGACTTCATAGGTCTTAACTTTTCTCCCGAAAAAGTGAAATAGACCCACCATCCTTAAACTGACTTTTTCTTGATTCTAACTTCACCACTGTGATCATGAAGTGAAATAAGCCAATCAAAATAATTTCAGTCAATTCTAATAAGATCTTATTTTTAGGGATTTTTAAGGGTTTTTGGCTATTTTTAGGCGTTTTCTCTATTTATAGGGTTGTTTTAAAAAAGTTAACTTTATGGGCATTTGTTTCACAACAAACCCAGAAAACCCTAAATTTTAGGAAAAGAAACCCTAAAATTTAGGAAACTCTAATTTTTCCTAAAATTGAAGAACTGAAATCTAGGTTTTGTAGATAAATTTATTCTAAACAGACCCAAATCGTCAAATTTTGAGTTCTTGACCCTCATGTATAACATGCAAATTTCCACTTTTCCAAATTTCCAACTTTAGACAATTTTGAGATTTTGACTATTTTAAGCAAAATGCCTTAATGAAGCGAAAAAAATTATCATGGGTACAACAAGAAGTTAGGAAAATAGAGCACATGAGCATAGGTTAGAATTTAGACAAAAAGTGCGTGATCAAAGCCCAAATTCTAACTTGCTTAGTTTTTGGCATTTTAACAATTTCTCCACTAATCCTTTACTCCTTTTAGTTGACCAACTTTTTTTAATTTCTTAACTTACTCGCTCATGAAACCACACCATTTGAATTTTTTTAATCTCACAAGTACATTGACAAATTCCTTACAGGCTCCAAATATTGCGAGCAAAAAGCAAACATAACCTTTGATTGGATCAACATTTTTCTATGAAATTTTGCCAAGTTGATAAAAGTACCATTATGACCAAAACCTAGAAATATAATTTCATTTAGGTTGAATAAAACCTTTAATTTAATACAATGAAACTTTAATAACGTGGCAACAAGGAGGTGGGTCGACGTGAAAACTGGCCACATTCATTGTGACATCATCAGGATCATCGCTATAAAACGGATTTGCAAGAACTTTCACAGTTTTGGAAATTTAATTGTTTTTCGCGATTTCCACCAATGCCCATAGTTAATAAGATAAGCAACTCTAATTCATCATGAGAGGATCTAAATTACTACAATGGCATCTATTTACATCATTTATTGAGGGAAACATTAAAGACTTCATTATAAACTTAATAAGATAAGAAACTTTTTAAAGTAAAGACAACATATGTTGCCTTCAGTAAAAAGTCCTCACAGTATGTACATGGTCACATTCGAGATAAGTGGCAGAACTACTGTGTATGTAATCTTTAGCCATATAAAGGAATTGTATAATCTTTAGCTATATAAATAAATTGTATATATCATTCAAAAACATATCTATAAGTAATTACTAAGTCTATTAAATCAGTGTATTAGAATAGTTTTGTATACCTCAGTTGCATTGGTAAATGCACGTTGTGTATGAAATCTTCATAAGTGGTACCACCTAAACCCAATTTGAGCTCAAGCTGAACATACACCACATATGTTCAAATGTAAGAGCATGCTTAAGATGTAACGAAAGCATTTTCTCTATAACTATCAAAGATAAATGAAAATCTAAAACATCCATGCCCCATCAAACAATTTAGACTACACTTAAAATTTATTATCTCACTTGGAGGTAGCATTAATTATCATGCCGTTGTTTCAACTTTCAATAGCTTTACTGGATGCATCACAAATTTCTTTCCAGCCTTGCATGTGGAAAAGAGCATTTAGTGTCTAATCTTGTCTTGTCTACCAGATAACATTTTTTATGCAGACAATTCATTTACTACAGTTCTAATCATTTTTTATTTTTTTCATCAGCATACATGAATAAGCATTTCATTACTTTTGACTTCACTAATATTAAAAACATGAAATTCAAATGTGTGTTTTTCCTGTACATTAGCTATATTCAAAAAGTCACACACAAGATGATGAGATTTTTAATTATCTCGTTGATATACCTTATATATACATTTGATAATTGCAAATACTAATATAATTCTTAACTTATAGTCAAAACTTTAACCAAATATATGCCAACTGTTGGCAGATAAGGAAATAAAATAGGCCTGATTACAGTCATTGAAAGGTTAGTATGATAGCAACTGATGATGTCTGGTATCGATTGAGAAATGATAAGGCATAAGGACATATAGAAAGACATGTCCCTAAACAAGTAGGAGACTATATGAGTACTAGCTTCAAGAGGAACTAGAGAAAACACCAAAGAGAAGAAGAGAGAGTGGGGAAAGGAAAAGTAGAACTAGAATAATAAACCAATAATGTAATAGATGATACCAAGCACATGTTATGTGTATATCTATGCTTGAGGTAAAGAATGTAGATTGTATAAAACAATCTACATATGAGAAAACAATCTTATGGTGCCTATGAACGTATAAAATTGTTTGAATCTTTATGCTATGTGTGTGTTATCTATAGCACTACTCTGATTTCCTTCTTATTGCATTGCCTTGGGGTTAATTTCTCTGGCATAAACAATCCAAACCTTAAGCCTATACTTTATTGTCAACATCTAAATCTGTTGTCAAGAACTTAGTTTGTGGTGTCTAAGAAAAAAAATGTTGAAATAAAGGAAGGAGTTTGTGGTAAAGAATAGTACCAGTACAAGGAAAAGGAGTACTAACGGTAGGTACAGAAAAAATTGAGATATGCAGTAACACACACTAGGTGTTAACCCTTGGTGAGAGGTTAGTCACCCAAGGGATGACAAATGGAAAGGGGGGGGAACCCTAAAAGAATGAAAAAACTAAGGAAAGTCTAGATAAATCCATTAACAATGGATAAACGAATTAATGTTATTTCAATACAAAAACACCTCTAGCAAAAGGAGACAGCAAAAGATTTAAGAGAATTTTTTTGAAGACATTAAGATGGCAATGGGAATAAGAATTGAAGGTTGAAACAGACACAAGAGAGACAAGAAAGATACCACAAAAGAATGGAAAAGGCCAAAGAGGCCTCAATTGAGTGTGCCAAAAGGGTTGTTACGAAAGATGATGAGAACCTGCCAACAAAGGGTCAAATTATTAATGTAGCACTCACTCACAATGACACAAGCAACTAATCACCCATATTAGAAAATAAATAAAAAATCTGACAAAACTAACAAAGCAAATGAGAGAATATGATAGAGTTAAGGAGTCATGAAGGGAGGGCTCAGAAGCAGTAGTGTTCAACCAAGGCATAGAAGCAGTGATGCTCCAGCAATTGAATTTTTTACTCTAGGGCATAGAAGTAGTGGTTCTTTGCCAATTGAATTTTTTACTAGAGAGCCATTTTTTCAATCAAATCTGTCAAATATTAAGGTCACAATTAATAAAGGGTTTGAGGATTTACTAATCCAAATTTCAAGATTTAAACCTTTCAAGTTGAGCAAAGAATACTTAGATAATGTGGTGAGAAAATGTAAGTTTAAAAAAGAAAGGACATTGAGAATTTTGGAATTTCAACAAAGGCAGAAAAATGGAAAAGAGGACAATATTCAATGATCTAGTCATCGATACAATTGAAGCCCTCGAAGGAAGATAGGATAGTCCCACACAATTTATCAAGATGTCACTAACTAATGATAAATTACCAAAAGTTGCATCTCCCTAGACGAAACAACACCTGAAAAAGGTGAACCCCCTAGACCAAGAGTCATCCCTCGTGCCAAATAAGTCAAGAAGAGTACCCAAAGAAGAGAGAAGTAGTCAATCCTTGCTTAGGTTAGAAAAAGAGAGAGAAAGAAGAAAGTGTGTGGAAGATATCAAAGAAATATTGGGTAGTCAATATTTTGAAACGTGGTTGCCTAGAAACAAGGGTAGAGAGAGGAAATTAGTCAGCCATAAAAAGGATAGAACTAAGTAGAGAAAACTTGAAGAAGAGAGAGAGAGAGAACCAAGAATAAAAGATAAATCAAGAGGAAGAAAAGCTCCAAACCACAAAAAGACAGATCAAAAATACAATTGGCCACAAACAAGATTAATCTTATTGTGTTTGGCAAAGATACCAAAGATGCAAATGAGAATCTATTCTTATTGGAATCTCAGTCGAACAAGGCTACCATTGATGGTGACCAGATTCAATTGTATGAATCTGAAGATGTCAGTGCTTGTCATGTCCCTAATTTCAGAGGAAGTTTAATTTAATTAATTTAATTTGTTATTTTGTCCAGATTAATAATATTTCATAAGGATGACTAGTTAATTATTTAATTAAATTAACTGATTATTAAATTAGTTATTTATAAGGTTATCAAGCAATTAAAAATTAAAAGGTGACCTTATATTTAATTAATTTAATAAAGTTACTAAACATAAATTTTATATTATAATCACTTGAATAAAATAATACTTTATTTCTAGAAGCTTCTTGGTGATATGGTTGAAAAAGTATAAAAGGGAGCTTGGGCTAAGCATTTGGCATGGTTGAGTTGACTACTTCATTTTCTACATTGCTGGACCTGATTGCTTGGCAACTTCGCTTGTGAGATAGCAAGCCTATCTGGTTCCTAGTTTCGCTTGTGTAATATCAAGCCTAGCTAGTTTGGGGAAAGGATATCTCAGTCCTTTCATTGCAGCAAAATTAGTGGCCTTTGGCCAATTTTGGAAGAAATCTTTTGGAGAATATATTGAAGAACAACTTTCAGATTTATTGAAGAAATCAGCATCATTGGAAGAAATCGATTCAAGAAGGTTATTATCAGAATTTGGATGAAGTATTCTAGTCCTAGATCAAGGACGATTTTGCTTGACCAAGGCGACTTGTGGAGGTTTGATTCTTATTGTAACTGGCTGCAAAAATCTGAGGCAACCTTCAAGCTGGGCACACCAAAGGGAGGGACGATTTTAAGGAAGGCAACATATAAAATTCTTAAATAATTTTGAGAAGATCGTGGGACTTCATGGAGACAGGGCACAGCTTCTAAGAGGTCAAAACAATCATTACAAAGAGAATCGAATGAGATTATGTTGGCAGCGATTCATTCCCAGTCATAAATCTGCATATTGATGGCCCACGTTTTCACTTGAGGAAGCTCATAACCCCCTCGACTTCATCCAAGGAGGGTAGCACTCAAGTCTATGAGGGCTGGTGATTCCTTTCGAAGACATTTGAGACTTTATCATGCTGCCCATAATTTATTATCAGCCATATATTTCAGAACAGGGGCGGCCATTGTGAGCATTGATTTGGTTGGAGGAAGGCACAATTATTGAAGATTTGGAGCTCAAGTATCTTCTACAGCCTAGACGCCTCATGTACTCCAGGTTCTTTGCATCTTATATCAGTATTTGTATCATTTAGAATTGACACCATAGCTGCCATTGTACTCAGAAAATTATAGTGTCATCATAGAAATATAAGCCAAGAGTCTTGGCATCCTTGCAATTAGCTTGCATTCTATTAATATTCTTGCATTGTTATTTTGTAATCAGATTGTAGAATCTTTCTCAATAGGAGCCATTGTAAGTTTGCATGCAACCTGTTTGAAGAAATGTTAGTTGGCTGTAGGTAGCATTTTGTATCAGCAACTTCATATATTTGCATTGAGAAAAATTCAAAAATACATTGCATATCATTCCTACTTCATTTGTAGATGATTACATTATCTTTTGAAGCATTTAGAACTCACAAAACAAAGAGAAAACAAATCTGAAACACTTCATCAGCATCTACCAGCTTGCACACTAAGTGTTTGACAAAATTACAAAGGCAGATTTTGAAGTATTTTGGGTCAAATTTAGCAAGGGTCATCACAGTGCCTAGTTTTGCAAGCCTTCCAAATTGAAAATTGGCTAGGTCTCTATTCCCTTTGTTCCCCTTGCTTTGTTTGTCCATCATAAATATCCAATCTAACAAACACTAAATGGACATTCCTGTTGTGACCTTTTCACACATCACCCCATGCCAGATGGGGACCCCCTAATTTTGCTCCATTTTGGTCTTTTGGCTTTTGTTTTGCGTCTCTCTCTCTCTAATCTTTTGTCCTTCCGGGGATGTCCCCGTTCTTTGACCTAATTTGAAATTTTGGCTAAGACTGAAGTGAATCTGTGAAGTTAGGGTTTTGTTCTTCAGGCTGGATTGAGATTAAATCAAGTTGGTAAATTGACAGCTGAGCTTAACATTGCTTTCAGAAGGCTTCCAGCAGGCTCCCACTGAATTTTCATCATGTTCTGACGACTTACTATTTTTAGTAAGTGTTCAATCTGGGAGTTTTTCATCAGGATTTCGGGATTCTAACTACTTCAACACATTCAAGCAACTTCCAAGGGCCTACACATGAAATTTGAGTTGATTCAGACAACTGGCTATTTTTAGCAGTTCTGGCTTCACGAGCTATTTTCAGGGCTTCGACATACAATTCTCCGATAAATGACAGGAGAATTGATCTGGGTTTTTCTAGACCTTCGCGATGGTGTAACATGCAAACCGAGATGGTGACTTTCAGAGTTCAGCCTTCGGAAGCTATTTTTAGGGTTTGCATGCAGAGTTCTTTAATGCATGTCTGGATATTCCATGTGGGTTTTGCGAGAGCTTCGCAACGATATGACATGCAAGCAGAGAAGATCAAGTTTCAGGGACTTACTATTTTTAGCCAGTGCCCGCATGCAGACCAGTTTTCTGGGTTTTTCTGGGTTTTTTGAGATCCCATGGGCGGTGTAACATGCGAACTCATCCGACGTCCGATTGACCACTTTCCGGACACTTACTATTTTTAGCAGGTTCACTCCAGCAGCTCCTCGACACTTCAGTTTCATGAGCAGAGCAACAGGCGACAAAAATCAAGTCAAACTAAGGTCATTTGAGCCACATGCAAGTCAGATTAGGGTTTCCATCTTCCATGCCTAAAAAGTAGGGTAAAAGGCCAGAATTTCGAGAAACGAAGGTATCCCACTGCGATCAGCATCCTTTAGGCAATCTACTGGTAAAATTTGGGCATAATCCGGGCACTTACTATTTATAGTAAGTCATCTCCAAAACAGGGCTATAAATAGCAGGTGGCTATAAATAGCAAGTTGGCATGTAGGACAGGCGAAAACGAGTCCACCAAGCAAAGGAGGTCACATGGTGTAAAATGCATGACAGACGGGGCTGTGGAGGTCAAAATAGCAGAGACTTACTAAAAATAGAATGTGAAGGCAGGCTAAAGAGGTCAAAATATTCTAAGTATAAAACAAAAGCTCCACCATCAGAAGGCGCCCTCAACTCAAAATGGAAGCATGCTAGTGGAAATGCGCCCACATCAAGGATGATAGCCTGAAAATTTTTTAAGTATGAAACAGAAGTAGCCACCCCTAAATGCGCCCTCAAGCAAGGATATCAAGCAAGAAAATATCTAAGGCATGGCAAATTCCTGGAGACCCCCCCTAAATGCGCCCTATCTTGAGGAGATGGTGATAAAAATTCTAAGGGATTGAAAACTGGAAGTTGACCCTCTCAAATGCGCCCAAGATGAGAAGCAAGAAGTTTGAAAAAGTTTCTAAGTTTAAAATGGAAGCTTGACCCTCCAAATGCGCCCAAGGTAAGTTGAGGTGTTTGAAAAAGTTTCTAAGGCACAAATGAAAGCTCCCTAGGCAAAATGCGCCCACTTCAAGCAGCCTATATGGAGACTTCAAAGAAAATTTCTAAGGCAAGAAAACGAAAGCATCAAGGGTGAAATGCGCCTTCAGAATGGAGGATGTTTAAAAGAGTCTCTAAGTGTTTGCAAATTCCTCCTCACCCCCTCAAATGCGCCCAGGTCATAGAGGAAAGTCATAAAAATATTCTAACGCATGGAAATGGAAGTAGCCCCCCTAAAATACGCCCAAGCAAGGAATGAAGGCATAGAAATTTTCTAAGTCACAAAATGGAAGCTTGCATGTGGAAATGCGCCCAAGGTTGCCGAAAGAGTAAAAACGCCTAAAGCATTACAAATGAGAATGCCACATGCTGGATGCGCCAAGAATGAGGAGAGTGGGACTTAGGAATTATCTAAGTCATGAAAATGGTGGCATACCCTTCTATATGCGCCCATGAGGGAAGTGAGGGTTGAAAGTATTCTAAGTCACAAAAAAAATGAAAGCTCAAAGGTGGAAATGCACCCAGCAAAGGTGAGTAGAAGGCCGAAAATATTCTAAGGCAAAAACAAAAGCCACCCAGCTAAAATGCGCCCAAAGTTGCCAAGAAATGATGTGAAAATATTCTAAGTATGAAAGTAAAAGTAGACATGCCTAAATGCGCCCACTTTAGAGAATGAAATCTCCAAAGGTGAAATGCGCCCATGAAATGAAAGGGGACATGGAAATTTGCGCCCTCAAGGTGAAACAAGATGACTTCAAATATTTTTTAAGGCAAGGAGATGAAAACTCCCTAGGCAAAACATGCCCAAACCTTGGGGAGATCGATAGATGATAGGAAAAATGCCTAAGGCATTAAAATTGAAGCTTGCCTAGCTAAATGCGCCCTCAAGGTAGAAGTTAAGTGGCTGAGACTTGAAGGAAATTTCTAAGGTGGATAAAATAAACTAGGCCTTGTGAAGTGCACCCAAGATGGAGTTGAAGACATTTTTATTTTCTAAGGCAAGGGCAAGGACAAGGGATGCACCTAGAGGATGTATTAATATTAATCTTTCCAGATGCAAGGTGATATAAGCTAGAGGAAATTCTTCGGAAAATATGAGGAACACCAGGATTTAAAAATTGAGGCTGCAGGTGTGAAGTGCACCCGGAATCAAGATGAAACAAACCTTAGTAATTTTTATTATTTTTCAAAAATAATAAAAATTAAACTTACCCCTTCGTCTGGATACACATGGAAATTATGATTTCTGAGGGGAAATTTCTTCTGGGTATTGGATATTTCTTACTGGGAGATGATTTGAGGTTCTTCCACACCTTGCTTGTGTTGTTTCGGCAGAGATTTCGGCCTAGCACCCGTTTAACAAATTTCCTAAGGCTCTGAGGGATAAATTTTCTAAGGCATGGAAAAGGAAAGCAGAGTGGGTCAAGTGCATTCAAGCTCAAGACGAGTGGAATTTTATCTAAGTCACCAAGCTCCTAAAGGAAGGTGGATAAGGCAAGTGAATGAAATTGCTAAAGCGAGAGAATGAAAACAACAAGATGGCATGCGCCCTAGCACAATGGGCCCATGATAAAAGTTTGCTAGAAAATGATGAATTTTATCAGACATCAAGTAGACCTTGGAAATCAAAACGTGGGGATAAGGTAAGTAAAATGAATTTAGATTATAAAGTGTTCTGATGCTCTTCTTTTGTTTTGCAGGATGAACGCTGAAGCCAAGGCATGAAGACTTGATGAAGCTGGACAACGTTGCAACTTTGGAAAGAAGAAACGACAGTGAAGATCTAGCTAACACACTAAGAACGTGATGCAAAAGAGGCAAATGCGCCCAAGGAAATGGGCTAAAGAAATATGAAAGTTACAAGGAAGAAGTGCGTCTAGGAATTAAAGCAACAGGAAGGCCGAACGGGAGGAATTCGTTGCTCATCACTTTCATATCGACCACGTACTCGCCTCTCCTCCTAACGCAACAGAATTGGCAGAGAAGAACAGTGGGAGCACGTTTTTGGACAAGAATCTTCTAGAAGAAGATAGTGGGCATTAATTGCAGATAATGGTTCCTGCAGAGGAGTGGAGAATATTTTGTGCATTCATTGCCCCACTCCTCTCTGTGGCGGTTTTTAGGGCAAAAACCCTAATTAGGGCATATGTGGCTTGATCTGAGCCCTTCATTGTAATTGAATTTGAGCCGTCCACTGAAATGGGCTAACTATAAAAGGGGCATTCCCCCTCATTTGTAATCTATGTTAGATTTAGAAGTAGACATTAGATTGAGAATAGAGAGGATAGAAGTTAGAATAGATAGAGAGATAGCTTAGAAGATAGCTTAGTTTGGAAAGGAAAGAAAACTTTCCCTTTGAAAGTTTTGTAAGAGGTTGTTGTGGAAAACTCTCATAATACAAAGGTTTATCATTGCATGGTGGTTCTATCTTTTGTTATGAATAGCTAGCAAGGCCTTTTCGTCTTTCCAATTCAGATTGATAGAATAGAGTAGACTTTATTTTATGCAAGTGGTTGTTAATTGTGGAGCGTGGCGCTTTGGTTTGAGCATATCTTCTTTCATCCATACCACTAGCGGGCTTGCTGATGGTAAGTCCGCCCTACGTGGTCAACTAGAATATCAGTACTTAACTTCGGTTGTGATTCGTATGTTCACTTGCATCGTTGTGATGGGGTGTGTATGCTGAATCATAATTTGAACATCTTACTCATCCTTTGAAGATTGCACCAACTTTGTCAGAGTTGTCCGGAGGGAGACGAAGCAAAGTCTGGTTTGAAGATTGTTTAAGTCGATCCTCGCCCTCCATCCCTTTAGGAGTAGATGGTAGCATCTCTAATCCTTATATCATTTACATTCAGCATTATCCGGTTAGTTTAAGAACCCGAGCTTCATTGACAGATCTCCCGAAATTTGGAAATCCTCTCTTCGAAGTTGAACGATTATGTAAGTCCCCTTGGAATACCTAGCATATTCACATCAACCAACTGAGTATATTCGCAATAAAAGGAACCTTAGAGTTGAACGCATGAACTTTCACGCAATCTTAGCATGCGGAATACTTTGATCAAGAGGGAATAGAGTGACCATTGGACATTTTATTCTGTGTTGGTGTTGTCATAAAAAACACATCAACAATTCCCTTGTCAAAATTTGTCTAAGTGTGCTCTCCTATATTTCCCTTGTCTCCCTCATGTGGTTGAGTTGCCAAAACTGCTAGTTTTGTAATCTCCTACCTGTTGGGGAAGCTTTAAGTGTTTGTCAACGGTTGAAAGGGGTTTCAAAATCTCTATTGGCTCTTGATACCTAGTTTCGAATTAGGTTGAAATCCCCAACATGAGTCTTGATGAAGTGTTTGTCAGTACTTTGGGGTAGTTCTAGAACATTGTTGACTCCCGACGCACGGTTCCAAAACATGGTGAAAATGTTGATAAGGCTCAATAGGAGTCCAAAGTTCTGATAAAGGAAAGAAATGGAAGAACATGGTGAGAAAAGAAAGGTGTTCGTTGACAAGTTGTGCACAATTCAAAACCTTCAAAGAAACAGCGACAAGGGAAAGAAGTGAAGGTGTCAAAAAAAATTCAAGGAAAAATGTCTTGTGAACCTATAACAAGTTCAAGACATGTCAAATGTTCTAATAGAATAGAGGTATAATCGGCTAAGCGTGGAATGTCAACAAGTTCACATTTCCTTGATCTCGTCAACAAGTTCAAGGTTCCTTCAAATTGTCAGCAAGGATGAAAATGACTAAGGCCAGAAATGATATCAAGAAGTTCCAAGGTTCATGAACTCCCTAAACATCCAACATCCCTAAGGGCAAGCATTATGGATGACTTGTTAGGGGTTCACAGGTACCCAAACCCCTGCCAGATCTTGAAAAGATCTGGGAAGTTCGTTGACAAGTTGTGCACAATTCAAAACCTTCAAAGAAACAGCAACAAGGGAAAGAAGTGAAGGTGTCAAAAAAAATTCAAGGTTCATGAATCTTGTGAACCTCTAACAAGTTCAAGACATGTCAAATGTTCTAATAGAATAGAGGTATAATCGGCTAAGCGTGGAATGTCAACAAGTTCACATTTCCTTGATCTCATCAACAAGTTCAAGGTTCCTTCAAATTGTCAACAAGGATGAAAATGACTAAGGCCAGAAATGATATCAAGAAGTTCCAAGGTTCATGAACTCCCAAAACATCCAACATCCCTAAGGGCAAGCATTATGGATGACTTGTTAGGGGTTCACAGGTAACCAAACCCCTGCCAGATCTTGAAAAGACATCCTTGAGAGCAAATTGCTGTTTTGATCTTCAACCTGCAAAAGAAATAATGAAAAAGGGACGCCTAGAGTTGATATATAGTGATTCAAGTCTGAAACCTTCAAGTTAGGGTGCCAACTCTTGTCTTAGGCCTGACTTAGCCTAATCTGGAGTTCTAAAAGCTGATTTCCACTGATTGTGGGATGTTTGGCCTTTTTTTGCCTCCAAAATCTCTTAACTCAAGTCAGCAAAAAACCTTTGACCCTTTTAGGCATCCTTTCTTGAGTGTTGAACATTTTTTATCATTTTTTCATGCTGGAGTGCCTCTATTTGATCCTTGCTCTCGATCGTTCAATTGATCTTTAGCAACTGTTGACGGATCTGTTGTTGAGATGGAACAATCCTAAAGAGGTATGTCTGGGAGTCATCAAGTCAAAAACCTGAGTTTGAGGCTCCAGATTCAAGGGTGCCTTTCTTTAGTAAGGGCGCTTTTAGCTCTTGACTTGGCCAATTTTTCATGATTGTTCTTCGTTTTCACCATTTAAAACTTTCGTGCTTTGATCTGACATCATTGTTGACTAGTGAGTCGGATGGCTTTGCTTGACTATGCGTTGGGTAACCAACTCATTCTTGGAAAGCAAGACTGGTTTCTCAGCTCTTGAAGATCTGTTTAGGTCCTTCAAATCCAAGGGCACCCCTGGCCAGTAGGGGCGCTTTTGACTTGTTGACTGATTATATTCATGTTGTGAATTGCCTTAGTTTGATCTCTACCATCAGATGATTTTGTTGTTTGATGTCTTCGCTGATGATTTCGTTGTTGAGATCGATCAAAGTGGAGAAAGTCATCATGTAGGTCACTAAGCACATAGACTGCATCTACATCCCCAAAAGACTAGGCGCCTTTCTTCAGCAGGGGCGCTTTTTCCTTGGTACTTAGCCAATTTTCATGTTCTTCCTTGCAGCATCACCTTTGTCATTTTCTGCTTGATCTTAGCCTCTAACTGTTTGACATGTCTTGTGAACATGTTGTCGGATTGATCACGAAGCTCAGAGAGAGCTGAACAAATGCCTTCTATATAGCGGTTGTTGATAACTTCATCAAGTGCCGTGAAATGAAGGGTGCCCTAGCCAACATGGGCGCTTTTGCTGTGAAGTTCACTATTTATCTCATGTTCTTGCTTACAACATCTCCATACTTCGTTGATGTTTGCCAATGATCTCTGAATCAGATGATCTCACTTGATGATGTGTTGAATAGCCAACAAGAACATGAAGAAGACGACTACTTCGAATGGATCTGATGATTGCATTTGGCCTTTGAGACAAAAGGGCGACTTTCTTCAACAGGGGCGCCTTTTGACCCTTGACTGCATTTTCTCCTTGGTAGCAAGGCGCCTTTCCTCCAAAGTTAGCCAAATTTTGGCATTTTCAATTTTGAGAATCTCCTTCATCAAACAGCATCGTTTTTAACCTTTTTCACCATGGATCCTTCATTGAAGCTTGTGAAGCTTAGCTCTCAACACCTGATATTGGCCAATCTGCCATTAATGGCCGCGAAGATCCTGACTTTGTTCCTGAAAAATAAGAATAGACCCACCAAAGTAAAACATGTTTTTTGATGATTCTGACTTGACCAATGTGATCATGAAGTCGATTAATCTATCAAAATCATTTCCAATCATTTCCGGGAAGGTCCTATTTTCAGGGGTTTCCCTAAAAATAGGAGCACGAAAGCCTAATTTTCAATTTTTTAGAATTTTACCCATATGTTTCTTGACAAAAACCCACAAATACCTTATGTTTGGTTTGACCTAAAACAAACTTTGGACGACATTTTTACATGATTTAGCTCAATTTAAACAGAATGCCAAAAATTTATTTTGGGTAAAACAGTGTGCAAGAATGTTCCCAGCCTGAACATCTCCAATGATGATGATATCAATTCCAAACCTTAGGCATTTGTCTTAGAAAGACCCACGCCTCCCTCAATGCCAGGTACGACCTCCCTTGACTAGTACGGCCTGCTTTGGGGCTCTAGCAATGGCTCTTAACTCTCTTTGAAACCTGCAATATCTCTTCCAATCTGCCTTCTATCCTTCACTTCAAACCCTTCAGCAACTTTCCTCATATGATGCCCCGTAGATTGTTAAAATCAAGTACTAGCATAACCCTTGAATGGAGTTATCAACATTCAACCTTGGGATGTCTTTCAATCCTACAGTTGAAGATCCTCATGAGGGTTTTCATCCTCACGAAGCCAAGACCTTAGTCCAACCAGCAAACCCTTCTCAATATTTTCTCTAGACATGAATGACAAAAAGCACACAAAGTGCTTTTTATACTTCCTCCAATTTCCCACACCCAAGTTGGTTTTTTAATTTATTTTGTTTAGCTTTAATCTCCTTATAACTCCCTTAAGCTAGGTGGCCAACTTTATCATATAAAATAATCATAAAACCCCCTTATAACTCTTTAATCATAAAGTCACTTAAAATATTTAAATAACACTAAAGTTAAATTAATTTAACTTTAATATTAGCATTAACTTAAAGCTCTGGACCATGATAACTACCCAAATGAAACCATGGTAAGAATTTGCTGACATTCCCAACATAGAAATACTGCCAACTAACCAAGTCGGTGACCACCCTGTGACTTACAAAAAATAGTAAATGTGGACAAAGCGTCCAAAGAATGCTCTGGAAGGCACATTGCGAAAACCCTAGAATACACTGAGCTAGGGAACACCAATTAAGCACAAATGGTTGACTGACAAGCCACAAACTCCCTCAAAGGGGTCACCTAACCACCATGTTAGTCTACGGGGACCAAGGTGATAGACTAACCACAACTCTTGTTGACTGCCTAGGAAGGGGACATTGCAGGTGGGATGTGTTGTGACCTTTTCACACATCACCCCATTCAAGATGGGGACCCCCTAATTTTTTCTCCATTCTGGTATTTTGGCTTTTGTTCTCTCTCTCTCTGGTCATTTTATTCTTCTGAGGATGTCCCATCGTTTGACCTAGGTTGAAATGTTAGCTAAGTCTATAAAATTAGGGTTTGTATCCTTCAGGCTCGTTTGAGGTCAAATAAGGTTATCAAAGTAGAATCTGAGCATAGCAGTGCAATCAGAAGGCTCAAGGTAGGATCCCATTGAATTTTTACTGAAATCTGACAACTTACTATTTTTAGTAAGTACCTAATATGAGGCCTTTTCCTCAGAATTTTGGGATTCTGACTGCATCAACACTTCCAGGTAACTTCGAGGTGCCTACACATAAAATTTGAACGGATTCTGATAACTTGTTATTTTTAGCAATTCTAGCTTCAAGAGCCATTTTCAAGGTTTACACTTATGCTTTTCAAATGCATGTCAGGAGAATGTATCTAGGTTTTTCAAGACCTTCGCAGTGATCTGACATGCAAGTCAAGATGATGACTTTCAGTGGTATAGCCTTCAAACGCTATTTTTAGGGTTTGCATGCAGAGTTTTTCAACGCATGTCAGGATATTCCTTATGGGTTTTGCGAGAGCTTCGCAGTGATGTGACATGCAAGTAGAGTGGATCATTTTTCAGGGACTTACTATTTTTAAACAGTGCCCGCATGTTGATCAGTTTTCTGGGTTTTTCTGGGTTTTTTGAGATCCCACGGGCATTGTGACGTGCAAACTCATCCGACATCAGTTTGATCGCTTTTTGGGCGTTTACTATAAATAGCAGGTTCACTCTAGCTGCTCCCCAACACTTCAGTTCAGCATGAATAACGACATACAACAGAATTCAAGTCAAAAGGTAACAGTTCAGGGTACATGCAAGTCAAATTAGGGTTTCCACTGTATGCCTAAAAATAGGGGGAGTGAAATGTAGAGTTGTCAAAACGAAGTACACCATCATGACCAGCATCTTCCAGGCTGCCTACTGGCAAAATTTGGGTAAAATCTGAGCACTTACTATTTTTAGTAAGCCACTCCATGTCTAAAAATAGCATCATGTTTGTACCAAAGACGAGTGTGAACAAGACACTTAAAGCATCAGGATCATGTAGAGCAAATTTCAGGGTCAAACAGAGTTGCAGAAATCAATCAATTCTAAGGTTTGCTAAAAATAGCAAGATGGCTATAAATAGCATACAAGCTTCAACGACAGGTATAAACAAGGTAGAAAGGTCATAAGAGGCATTGCCACGCCAGCTCCATTTTCAGAACAGGTGAAAACACATGGAAGAGAGCACTTTTCCAAATTTGCTAAAAATAGAATGGCAAGAGGTAGCCGGGGCATTGGGAATTTTCAAGTTAAAACTGACACGAGAAGGCATGAAATGCAACCATGGCAAAGAGGGGGTTGATAAAATTGCTAAGTGTGAGAAATTCCCCCTCATGGGTGAAATGTGCCCACAAGTGAGGAAGGCAAGAGAAAATATTCCAAGGCACGCAAATTCCTTCACGACCCCTCAAATGCGCCCTCAAGGGTTGAAAATGGAAGTAGCATAGGCTAAATGCGCCCAAGGCTTGGGGAAATTCCTTCTCCCTATACTATTTGCGCCCAAAAGTTCCTTGAGCATGGGTGAAATGCACCCACAAGTGAGAAAGGCATGGTAAAAACGCGCTAAGGCAAACAAGTTCCTCACCACATGTGAAATGCGCCCAAAAGTTCCTTCTCACCATGCTAAATGCGCCCTCAAAGGTTGAAAGTGGAAGTAGCCTATAGCAAATGCGCTCAAGTTTGATTGGAAGTTCCTTCACACTACATGAAATGCGCCCTCAAGTTCCTACATGACACATGAAATGCGCCCAAGCAAGGTGTTAAAATATTCTAAGTGTTGGCGGATTTCCTTCACACATGCTCATATGCGCCCTTAGGTGGAAGTTCATACCCTCAAATGTGCCCTTGTCTTTGAGGAAAGTTTGATGAAAGAAGTAAAGGCGTGGAAAGACAAAGAGGGTAAAATGGAAGTTCATACCCTCAAATGCGCCCCTCATGGGTGAATTAAAATTTGATTATTTTCTAAGGCATTTTTTTAGAGCAAAGGTGAGAAATACACCTAAGGGCGATGATAAAATTTTCTTAAGGCAAGATGAAATGTGCCCAGAGACAGGAAGGAAATTCTTCAAGAAAATCAAAGAAAATGACAAGGCAAGAAAAATGAAGATTGCAGGTGTGGAATGCGTCCAGAACAAAAATGAACAGACCTTAGCAAATTTTATTATTTTTTCAAAATAATAAAAAATTAAATGTACCCCTTCATCCGGATACACATGAAAACGATGTGTTTTGAAGGGAATTTTCTTCTGGGTATTGGACATTTCCAACTGGGAGATGGTTTGAACTTGTTCCACACCTCGCTCATGTCGTTTTGACAGAGAATTTTACCTCGTGCCTATTTTAATGAATTTCCTAAGGTGAAATTAAAATTTCTCTAAGGCAAATGAGATGAATGTGTTTACAAGAATGTTTTAGCTTGAGAATCAAACTGGATGACTTGAATAATTTTACAGCATGAAATCAAAGGCCTTAGCCAGTTGAAATGAAATTGTTCACGGAGGATACTGGATTTAATATTTTAAAACTGCAAATGTGATGAAGCAGGCCTATGCAGGGAAGATGAATTTTCAAAAATTCTAGAAGTCAATATTTCGATGCTCCGAGTGACAAGTGTTGCAACTGGCAGAGGAGGGAAAATGGAAATTCGAAAGTTTGCTAAGTTTAGCCTTTTCCAGAAATCGACTTGGCTATAAGATTTCAAGTTCTTTTATTCTCTTCATCAGTTTTTGAATGCAAGTTTGAGTCTGCAAGTGAGAAGGTGCGGACTTGTGAAGAGAGTGCTAATAAAGTGGGTTAAGTTGAGAGCAAAAATATTTCTAAGTGTTAGATGTGAGTCACTGCGAGTGGGAAAATTTCAAGTTGTTGGAGTGCGAACTTGTGAGAAACTTCTAAGTTGCTGAGAGGTTCTAAGTGGAGTTGCTGAAAGGCCGGATTCAAAAGAAGAAACTTATCAAATTGCTGAAGTACGAATTTAAGGTGAAAAGATTTGAGCTGCTAAGTGCAAAGTTGCTAAAAGTTTGAACTTGTGAATAGAGTGAAGTGCGAATTTGAGAGAAGTTCAAGTTGCTGAAGGTGAATTGCTGCAAACAAATATTTCCAAGTGTTGGACATTGTGCTGCTGCAAGTAGGAAACTTCGAAGTGTTGAAGTGATAAAGGCGTTGAGGTTTGCAGTTGGGAATGTCAAAGTGTTGCAGCCTTTTTATTTTTCGAAAATCTGCTGGCACCCTCAAAATGTATTGTTTTACAAAATCTCATTTTCTAATGACTTGTATTTTTCCAGAATGGCTGAAACAAGCAGAAGGGCTGTAGGAAGAGGAAATTATACTGAGTCCGCAAGAGCAGACACATCAAGACAAGCAGTGTTAAAGAAGTTGAGAAAATCCTTCTTGTCAGAGTCAAAGTTTTCTTCAAAGTTGGGCAAATTGAGTGACACGAACCTGGGCTCATTCAACTTGGAGACTTTCAGGAGGCGAATAATGGGAACTGGAGGTCATCATCCGTCAGTCACTTCGCATAACATTGTAAGGAGTGGACTTTATGCAGCTGCTGGTTTTCCACCAGCAATCTGGTGCCTAGAGCTGATCATGGAATGTGCCAATTACAACACAAAGCAGAGGACTATTATTTCGCCAGATGGCAAGTTGTTGGCCAATCTTATGCCGGAAGTAATCGGGGAAGCATTTGGAATTCCAGTCCACGAAAAGATGATTTATAAAACAAGGGAGAGGCCTTAAAGGATGTACTCATCCACGTTTGACCGATGTGCAGACTTGATAAATTCCAGGTGGATGAACAAGCCCAAGCCAACTCGCACAAAGCTACCTAAGCAGATAATTTCAGAAGATTTGAGGCAGGATTTTGTGACTTAATAATGATGTTGAGCAAAGTCGGAGGGTGCCCCCAAGCGTTCATCTTTGAACCTTGGATGTTCTATTATATCAACCTGGTGCTGGAGGGCAAGAACTACGTAGACTAGGCATTGATGATCAATGATAATTTACATGAGCAACTCCGGAGTCTAAGGAGGACAAGAACATTCTACATGAGCTCTTACATCGTCTACATGCTGGCTCGAATGACAAAGTATAGAGGGATTCGTATAAGGAACCAATCGGGTGTGGCTCCCATCAATTTAAAATACATGAGGCTTGTCCGCAGTTGCATTTGACAAGTACCTCCAATTACAAGAGGGTCAATGACGCCTTCATGGTGCACATAACAAGGACCTTGCACAAAAGCACTCATCATAGAATATCCAGAGAGGCACAAGAGCTGATTGAAAAGTTTGGATGTTGGTTTATCCAGTTTCCGAAGTTTACCTATATTAGGCTGCAAGGATTCTCCTCTTATCCGTACAGATTGCCCTGGTATCCCACAAACAGAATTGTGATGCTGGAGATATCTAGGCAACTCATTGCCTATGATAAGATTCAAAAGAAGAAGAAGAAGGGTGGACTTGGATTCCCTATCACCATGGGGAATTCAGATGAAATTTGTCCATCACTACAGGCAGCAAGGGAAGCAGAAAATGAACTCCAGTTCTTCCACCTTTCCTACCATACCAACAGACAGCACTATGATCCCCACAAGAATATCAGATGGATATTCTCCGAAGAGTTCAGGCACAAGGCACAGATTGAGGACTTTTGGGCAGGTGCAGTGGATGAGGTTGAGGTTAGAAGGAGGATGTTTTCACGGATACTGTTGGGAATGATTAGGGAATGCGAGATTGTCCCAATGCCAAATCAGATTGAGGAGGATATAAATGTAGTACAAGTTGATTATGAAACAGTAAGAGACAAGCCACTCCCACTCTCAGATTGGTCAGAGCCGGAGATTACAGACTTTGATACACTTTGCATCCCAATCTTAACATTCACACAGAGTTGGGTAGAGAGGCATGTGAGCCGACTTAAGGGCAAATCAATTCCCCTTACTTACAATTTAATGGGAGATCACAGATCACTGGCTACTAGGCAGGGAAGGCAGATTGCTCAAGCTCCTGAGCCACAAGGAAAGGAACCAGTCCGGGCTGAACCTCTAAGAATTGAAGAATCCACCCATACGCCACCACAAGCACATTCTCCAAGTATGCAGGAAGTTTCACTGCTTGCTGATCAAAGATAAAGATTGAATGTAGGACAGGTAGTGCAAGTGGCAAGTCAGCCACCTCGCAGAGAATCGGTGGGCCAAAGCATCAATATGCCTAAAAAGGAAAATCAGCAAGAGACAGATGAAGGGACGGCCACTAATACTCAGCTTCAGCATGAGATTGAGGCAGCTCTTGAGGATGATGCTACTTCGGATCAGGATGCCCAGAGCTCAGGAGATACTGAGCCTATAGACGATGATGAGCCTCGTCAGCACAAGGGCATAGAGGAAGTTCATGGGGTGGAGGCCGAAGTTGAGTAACCCTTCGTTATTTCAGACTTACGGCAGGAGCTGCCAAAATGGCTAAGGGACAGGATGAGACATGATCCTGTTGATGAAACTGATCCAGCAACTGAGATGGAAGAGTTGTTGAGTAGGATCAATGCACCTCCAACAAAGAAGAAGGCCAAAAAGTTCTCTAAAATCTCAACAGATGAGGATGGCTCTCGGACGTTGCATGTGGCAGTGCCCAGGATAGAATGTGACCGAGATGAGGCGGTTCCGGAGAATTATGTGATCACAACTATGGAACTTGGCCGCCCTATCGGAGCATAGGTAGTTGAGGAGTGCGACAATTCATATCAGGCACTCAAGGACAGACTGTTGCGTATCGAGGGCAAATACAAAAAATTGAAGTAGAGCACAAAACATTGATTGACTATGTGCAACACTTGTCTCGTCCTTGCGGGCAAGAAAATCCGACAATTGAGCTCCCGGCCGAGTTTCCCAGAGAGTCAATCAGTGGCTTAGAAGATTTGAAAAGGATGGCATAGCAGGCAGATAAGTGGGTTGCCAATGTTCGTATTGAGACAAAAAAGTTTATGGAGGCTCTTGCACATGCCTATCGACAAGCCTCCGACATTATGGCAGGAATGGATGCAATTAAACATGCTTGGGGTGAGGCTCGTATCTATCAAACGAGAGTTGTTCTTTGCTTAGGAGCTTTGATGCACACACCTCCACAGGTTTTGGTTGAGGGAGGTGTGATTCAGGAGGGAGATAGATATGACTTCGCCGGCTGGTACTCTTCAGTGGTCACAGGCCGAGAATTCTATGATGCATCACAGGTAGATTCGGTCAGGGTCAGAAAGGCCATGACAAACATCTTTGATGGAGTGCTCAATATGTTGGAGGCTATCTTTGCCAGGAGACTGACTTCTGAGGAGGTAACTGCAGATGGTTTGAAGAATAGATTGGCACCATTCTTTTCTGAAGTGAAGGCCTTTGTCCAGGATGATTTCGAGAACACCTCCACATTTTCCAGCATTATTCAGCATACCCAGGATGCTCTAGTCGCCTGGAAGAAATCTTGTGCCCGACATGGGCAAACAGTTACAGTGTTGGAGTTTCAATTGGATCATATCCCTCCCATTTCAGATCAGGAAGTTGAGGCTGTGTTGACCAGGTTCATCGAGTTTGCAGCCAAGGAAAAGGAGAAAGAAAAATGCCCTTCTGGATGATGATTTTTTGGAAGGGGATGATGTGCATTGATTACAGATAGTGGTTCCTGCAGAGGAGTGGAGAATCTCCAGTGCATTCATTGCCCCACTCCTCTCAATGGCGGTTTTTAGGGCTAGAACCCTAATCAAGGCTTACGTGGCTCAATCTGAGCCTTCTGTTGTATTTGAATCTAAGTCGTCCACTGGACTGGGCTTGATATAAAAGGGGCATCCCCCTCATTTGTAATATATTAGAGTTAGACAGAATGAGAGATAGAGTTGAGCTAGAGAGTAGAGGAAGCATATAGTTAGAAGTTAGCTTAGTTTGAAAAGGAAAGAAAAGTTTTCCCTTTGAAAGTTTTTGTAAAAGGTTGTTGTGGAGGACTCTCATAATATAAAGAATTTCATTGATTGGTGATTCTATCTTTTGTTGTGAGCAGTTGACAAGGCTTTTTCGTCTTTCCAATTCAAGTAGATAGAGTAAAGTAGATTTTGTTTTATGCAAGTGGTCGGTAATTGTGGAATGCAGTGTTTGACTTGAGCAAGTCTTCTTTCATCCATACCACTAGCGGGCTCACTGATGGTGAGTTCACCCTGCATGGTCAACTGGAGCATTGGCGCATAACTTCAATTGTGATTCGTATGTCCACTTGCATCGTTGTGATAGTGTGTGCATGCTGAGTCATAATTTGAACATCTTACTCATCCTTTAAAGATTGCACCGATTTTGTGGAAGATGTCCGAAGGGAGGCGAAGCAAAATTTGGTTCGAAGTTTGTTAAAGTCGATCCTCACATTCCACCCTTTAGAAATAGATTATAGAATCCCTACCCTTACTCCTTTTAAATTCAGCATTTTCTCAGTAAATCTAGGAATCAGAGCATCATCGTCAAATCATTTGTGTCTTAATTGCTTCACAAGTTGAACAAATTGTGTAAGTCCCCTTGGAATACCCAGCATATTCACATCAACCAACTGAGGCTATCCCCTTGCATAAGGAACCTTGGAGTTGAACATATGATCTTTCACGCAATCTTAGCATATGGAATACTTTAATCAACAGAGGATAGAGTTACCGTTGGAAACTTTATTCTGTGTTGGTGCAGTCATAAAACACCTGTCAACAGAATGCCTTGCATTTACCTCCACGCCTACTTGTGATTTATTTTTGTATGTCTCTACATTCCTTAAGCTTCTTTGCTCAAGCAACGCAATCAACTATGGGAGAATTTTTCCTTGGTCTCTTTGTATGTTGTCGGATAAGGACAAGGGAATTATCAATGCCTTGGATGGAGTAGGTTCTTAGCCCTCCAAGGTGGAGATTGCATCGGAGGTCATGGCCATATTGTAGACTAACATGTCAATCTCATTTCACAGGTCAATTAGAGAAGGCAGGAGAGAGTTGAGATGGTTGGCCCTTGGAAATCTATGATCTATGATATGCATCATGCTATGGTCTCTATCAAGTTGAAGTGGGTTCTAGGAGCTATGGCCAATGGCGAGATCATTGTTGCCTCTTCCAAAGACATTGATTTAAAATAGATCTATCAATATAGAAGGCAAGAGGAGTAGAAAGAGTAACATGAGAGAGGAGCACAACATGATTGCAAGCCTCTAATTAATCTAAAATTTATAGACATGTCTTTTGAGCATGCAACTACAAATGGTAGAATAGGTGGAAAGTGAATTCATCTAGTACCCAATGTGCACGTTCATTTGGCGTCTTACCATCTTAGATTCATCCACCATAGGCTGGCCCTATTGCCAAGTAAAAGAAATTGAAGAACCATACTCTTTGAACTTTGACAAGTTGAGTAAATTAGTTGTGGAGTTCGGTTTTAATGACTAGTATTAAAAAATTGACATGGAGGACAAACAATAAATAAAGATTGACTCAACCATTCAGTGTATAACTAAATCTTTGGCAAGCCTTAAGTTTTGGTGTGGCTTCATGAATTCAGCATGATATGGCCCGCCTTGATTTGTAAGAGGAGGGTAAAACCAAGAGCTCATGGGTGAGTCTGAAATATCCCACCTTGATCTAAGATATTTGCTAACTGACAACTTCCTTGTTTGATATTTTTGGTTTTTATGGTTTTTTTGGTTTTTTGAAGAAATTGCCAGATAATGCATAAAATTGTAGAACAAAGAAATGTTGAAGCACAAATATATTATTATTATGACAACTTCTGATTTTGAAAGCTCTGTAAAACCTTGAAGGATGATCTCCAGGAAACTGATGAAGCTCTGTGATAATCTCTGAAATAAGATTCTCTCAGAATGCCCTTGGGTGATCTTCCACACCTGTAGACATTATTCTCTCTGAGGGTTTCGTCCTCAAGAAAGCCTAAATCTTCAAACTACCGGCAAACCCTTGCTGAAGCTCTTCTCCAAATTTCTCCAAACAAGAATAATAATCCAGAATGTGCAAAATGAGCTTCAAATGCCCTTTTATACTCCCAATTTGCATTTAACTCACATTTTACTAAATTTCATTTCATTTCCCTTTTAATTTTAATGCACAACTTAATTAAATAATATCCCTTTAAAGGTCACTTATATCTCCCTTTTAAATATTGGCACTTAACTTTATAATATAAAGTGCACATTAAAATCATTTATATCCTTATATAAAGTCCCCTTTGATATAAATTAATAACACATAAAGTTAAACTTTTCAATTTAACTTTATTATTTGGCGTTATTAATATTAACTGCATCGGACCAATATAACTCCAAGATATAATTATGCCACCATGCCAGATATAGACACTCTTCCAACTGACCATATCGGTGACTTACTATAATAGTAAGTATGCATCAAAATCTCCTGAATGGCCTTCGGAAGGCGCACCACAAATAAATTGGGATGAAGAGCTGAAGAATACTGAAATAAGCACTAAAGGTCTGCTGTCTAACCAAAGATTACCCTCAAAAGGGTCCCCTAAACACTCTGTTAGCCTACAGGGACTAGTTGGTAGACTAACCACTACGCCTGACCACTGTCCAAGAAAGGGGAACATTGCAATCCGATTTATGAAGTATTTATTGCAGATTTATGAAGAACTATTTATGCAGATTTGTGAAGAGGGTTTCATGCAAAGATAAAGAAGATTTTGGAGCAGAATTACAAAGCATATTGGAGAGAGTTTTATGAGAAGTATGTATGTGGAAAGAAATTGCCAGCATATGTAATCATACAAGTACATTTAAGTTATGAGAAAGAGGGGAATCATGGAGTGAAAGAATGAAGATTGTAATGTTCATCATCCTTTGAAGAAACTTAGAGTGTGGTTCTTTGCTTTGGAAGTTGGTGCTTCCTAAAAGAGATATTGGTATCTCTCTAATAGGTTGGTGCCTATGAATTTAGTAATGGGAGTTGGTGCTTCCAGTGGGTTGGTGCTCACAAATTGAATGAGGGGTTGGTGCTTCTTGTAGATTGGTGCTTACAAAATTTATTAAAAAGAAGAATTCATATAAAAGTATTATTGTGTTGTGGTTTTCTCCCGCAAGGGTTTCCACATAAATATCGTGTTATTATGTTCTTCTCATGTGCATAATAATTGATGTTGACTAAATGATGTTATTGTGATTGATAAAGTTTTAAATTGGTAAAAATTGTTATACTAATTCACCCCCTTCCCCCAGTATAACCATGTGATCATCAAAAGACTTATGGCAGATATTTTCAAAAGGTCATGAGCAGATTTTTGAAGACAATTCTATAAAGAATATATGATGAAATTCATAAGGGGATAATAAGTTATTTTTGGATCAGAATTATGAAACATGTTGGAAAAAGTATTTGAGCAGACTTACATGGCATATTTGAGCAAACTTACAAAGTAGATTTAAGCAAACATATGAGCAGAATAATGAGAGATTTCAAGGCAGATTTGTGAAGAATGTTAGAGCAGATTACAGAAGAGTTTTGAGCAGACTTGTGAAGGAGGTTTTCAAAGAAGACAAAGAGTTTGTTGTGTTGAGGTTGGTGCCTCATATTGGAAAGGTTCGTGCCTACAAATTCAGAGGTGGGAGTCGGTGCTTCCAGTGTGTTGGTGCTCACAAATTGAATGAGGAGCCGGTGCCTCTAGAATTTGTAAAAAGAAGTTTAATATAAGCAATATTTTTCTGTGGTTTTCTCCTGTAAGAGTCTCCACGTAAATCTTGGTGTTCTTGTGTTCTTAATTGTCAAGATCTTGCATGGTTATTATTGTTATGATTATTTAAGTTTAAATTGGTAAAAGTTTGTATTATATTGATTCACCACCCCCCGCCCCTCCTGCTCCCCCCCTCCTCTCATTATAATTGTGTGCTCATCATATAAGGCACCATAGGTTGCAGAGTTGTTTTTCAAAGAGGTGTTTAGGCTCCATGAGTTGCTTAGAAACATTGTTAGTGATCGGGGTGTGTTTTGGAAGTAGCTCTTCAGATTGACAAGTACGGAGTGGACACTAAGCACAAGTTATGACTCACAAACAAATAGAAAAATAAATATAGTTGCATCTAGGAGAACATTTCTACAACACAACCCATCACATGAGTAGAGGCATGACACCTTTCAAGGCTTTGTATGGGTATGATGCTACATCTTTTGTAAATCTAGTTATCGTTGATAGTAGAGCACCTCAGGCTAGAGATTGGATGCAAGAAAATTAGAATATTATAAAGGCTTTTAAGAGAAATATATCTAACATGCTCAGAACCACCAAAAGATGTAGGCCAATAGACACCGGACTGAGAGGATATTTGAGGTTGGGGATTTGGTGTACTTGTAGTTGCAGCCCTATACAGTCCTCACTTAAGAGGAGTGGTGCAAAAAATTTAGAATCAAGATTTTATGGACTCTACAAGATCATATAGAGGATTTGAGAAGTTTCTTATGAGCTAGAGCTACTGAAACACAATAAGATTCACAAAATTTTCCATGTTTCTTGCCTTAAAAAGGCATTAGGGCAGCACATTACATCCTTTGCAAAGTTACATCTGTTGGATGAAGAGCACAAGCTGACCTTAATTCCAGAGACTATCAGTGATGTCAGGGAGAAGAAACTCATAAACAAAAGTATTCTGAAATACTTGGTTCGTTGGAAGGATTTGCCTACAAAAGATGCTACATGGGAAGGAGAGCAGACTCTTCAGCACCCAAACCTGCAATTGCTTGAGGACAAGCAATTTTAGGGAAGGAGGACTATAATGTCACCTTCTTTGACATAGGTGTTCAAGATGGACCCCTTAGCCCATTTCATTCTCGTAGGCTAATTTCAGGGCTTGCAGAGGGAATATTTTAATTAATTAAACTTAAGTTATCTTATATTACTATTTTTCAGACAACTTTAATTAATTATTTTATTTAAAAAGATGACCATGTATATTAAAGTGACTTTTTAGAGGTCAAAGTGAATTAAAAATAAAAAGGGGTTACTTTATACAATTTAAAAATAAAAGTTCTCAAAAGTTTGTTGGTTGAATATAAAAGAAAATTAGAATATCTTTGGTCATTTCATATTTTCTCGTTGTGAAGTTTCAACTATGTGTTCAACTCAAAACCCTAGGATGGAAACCCTAAGGGTAATTTCGCTTCAAAGATGAAATATTTCTTCCTAGTAGATAGGAGGTGGATTCAGACAAGATTTACATTTGCATTTAAATGGAGAAATAGAGAAATTGTTGCCAATTCCAGGTTCCAAAATATACAAGTACAAATTTATTGGGATTTGCCAGCAAATAATAAATTTACAAGTGTTGTGTGTCCAAGTGCATATATATATATATATATCAGATTGTTGTGTTGTGTGTGCGAGTGGTGAAAGAACAGAAGCTATGGTGCTATGTGTGCAGTGAAAGAGGTGAACTAAAAATCAAATATTTTTATTTACTGCTAAGTTACCCCCTCTGTACCATATTGTGACCCCAAAACTGAAAACAGACTGTACAACATTATTGATTACAAAGGGAGAGGTTAATGCATGAGGCATTATAGCCTTAGCACTACCCAACGCAGCCTAAAAGGAAACTTCAAAGCTTGCTGCAGCCACTAATGTGGAAGTTGCAGCTTATAGTGAGCTTCCGTACCATCTATAGGGAAGTTGTACCTCATGTTTGGGGGTGCCATACAGTCAACAAGAGAACTCAAAAGTATAAAATATTAATGCACTGCAGAAAATTAGTTCCATGAATATTTACTTATTTTGTGATATCATTAATTTTGTATGGAATTTCCAAATGTACAGTGCATAACAGCAATTCATAAATTTTATCAAATGAAATCTGGTGCATATATTATTCAGTAAATCATTTAAAAAAATATTATCAGCATTTATAGTTGAGAAGATTGATTCTGTGATGGTCATTTATAATATTCTGCCAATACTATATTAAAATGCAAACTGCTTGATGAAATGCCTGCATAGTAAAATTGTGAAAACAGCAAGTTTTGGTAAATAAAAATTGGGGCAGAACACTACAAATAGGATGAATATTCATTGGGCTGGGTAGTTTAGGCTGGTTATGTTCTATGCAATTTTGGAGTGGCCAATAGGATGTACATTTCTTCTACAAATATTATATAGAGCTTGCTTTCCTTGGTTCTTAATTGTTCTTCTTTGTTCTTGTTATTTTGTTTTGTAACCCTTAGGAACTCTTAGCCAGTCATTCATTTGACCTACTTGTGATTTGCATCAGGCACCTACCAACCTTTTGACCTAATATTCTTTTAATGCATCTACTATCTAGTTCCACTAAACTATTTTCATCATTCAAGGAGACTAAATAGCTTTTTGCCTTCTAACAAAAGAGTATAGGTGTAGCCCAAGACATGGCAATTTTTTGGCCACTTGGAACATTAGAATACTATCTTTCTGTTCTTTTCTAGGTCCCTCTATGTTTTCATCGAGGAAATATTCAAATGACAGATTTCTAAGCATGATTAAGCTGCCAAAACATATTCTACTGCTTCTTTAAAATATAACTGGGCTGCATTATGTATAACCATTGATATTCTAGTCCCACTCACTGATTTTGCAATTTGGTCACTTGAAATTATATTCTTCTTTCTACAACATCAATATAAGTACTACCATGCAATGATTTAACCGAATCATTCCTTACTAAACAAAAAGGTGCCAAATTTAACTAAAATACTTCATCAGATGCAAATACTTACAGTGGGGGCAAGTAGGCCACCAAATATAATGATTCCCGTAATAAGTGAGAAGCATGTCGCATAATATAGCTTCAAATTTGCTGGGGTCTAAATGTAAATGGCAATATGTTACAATTCATAATTGCAATCAATTGCTTCATTTCTAGATAGGATGTGAAAAGATCACAAACATTAAAAATCTACTATAGAACAGTAATTATTGGCATGTGGGAATTGAGCTCACCAAAGGAGGGAGGAAGGGGATGAAAGATGGAAAATTAAGCATCTCATTTTCCACTTCATTGTTGATGATGCCCAATTCAGCATTTTTTATCCTTTGTTGTATCCTCAATCTTCTAATCTAAAACATACACAACAATCCACCCAAGACATTAAAATAGACATATTATACGATAAATAGATAAGAGAAGCAAAGGAAAGATTCATTCATGTAAATCCATCTCATAAACTTACTATCATTAACAAGTAAGATTGCATAATAAAGCAGTCAATATATTCAAATTAAACTTCCTATCAAACATATGAAGTAAATTAAAGAAAAAAAATCCATTTACACAGTACCTAATATGCAAAAAGACATTCTGCTTCATGGCACTTAATGATATAAGAGAAACAAAACAGCTATATTTGCTTAACTGCCATTGTGTTAACATATCAAAAATATCATTTTGAACCAAAAGTGTCAATGAGATACAGAAATACATCATTGATAATAGAAGAAAGAAGCACATAAACATTTGTAAATGAGCAGTATTATAAATTTTATATACTCCCTATTGATCTAGAATTGAACACTTCCTTGTAGAAACTATTAAGTCCTCCAATACACATTCCTCAAGATTTCATAAGCTGGAAAATGTGGAACAAGGAGAACAAGGTATTGGAGAGCTATAGATAGCTGGCATTCAGTGCTTTAGAGGGAAGGTACATGTCTCCTACCATCTATGACCAGAGTCTCATCTATGGAAATGAAACTCATAAATGTAGCCTCTGTAAGAGTTGGTATAGAATGTAATGTCCCCTTTTTACCTCGTTCCAGTTTCTTGATGGTTTAAACCATAGTTTGCAAACTCGGACTCAGCAGCCCAAAAATATGACTCGGACTCGGGACTCGGGACGGACTTGGGAAAAGACTTGGCAAGGACTCGGCAAAAAAAAAAACCGTAGTTTTACAAAAAAACAAGAACAAATTAATGCATTTAGAGAACATAAAAGCTTAATTTGATTATCAAACACTCGTAATTCAAAGATTACACATGGCATATGATCATCAAACACTCAATAATTGAAATTTAATCATTCATAGTCATCAAATACTCATAGTTTCAATGTATAACAGCATCATAAGTTTATAAATGTTTACATATAATCATGTCAAAAAGAGGAAAACATTAACAACCACAAGTAATCTACATCTTCCTCTTTCCCCTCCCAATGGTACTCAATTTTGGAGGCCTAGAACTAGAAGGTGCCCGTGTTGTAGTATCCAAATGAGGACTAGGAGATCGAGCAGGGGAAAAATGATATTCAAATGTGTCTTCGTTGTCCTCCATGCCCATGGCATCCAATCTTGCTGCTTCTTCTTCTTCTGCTGCTGCTCTCTCTAATTCAGCAAGATCCTCATCAAGTAAGGAAGACATCAACCTCATCATTTTGTTCATCAATAGTCCATTCACCATATGGATCAATGTCATCCAAGTTGATGGACTCGTGTGAAACACCCTCCACCTTTCTAGTTCGAAGGCGAAGGTTGTATCGAACAAAAACTAAATCATTTAGGCGATGCTGAGTCAACCTGTTTCTTTTCTTTGTGTGAATGTTTTCAAATAAACTCCAATTGCGTTCACACCCAGAAGCACTGCATGGCTGCGACAAGACACGTATGGATAGCTTTTGAAGATTTGGTGTGCTAGCACCATAGTTCTCCCACCATAGATCTACAAAAACATGTTTAAAAAATATAAGTATTAAGAAATAAGAATAAAGTAAAAAATCTATATGTAAGAATCAAGTTTCTAATTTCAATTTTTACCTGGTTGTTGTTTTCCTCTCCTTTCAATTGCTTGTTGGGAGGAAAAGAGTCTCCCCTCTGCACCCTTGTAGACCTTGAATAGATAAAAGAAAAAGTAAATCAAATATAGAAAATTCATAGATAGTCAAGGCTCAACATTGCAAATTCATAAATAAGATGTAACAAATCTCACCTCCAACTCATCAAGCACCTTATCTCTCAGCTCACTATCAGGCACCATCCTATCAATGCAAGTGACAACACCTTCCATGACCTCCTCATCCGCCTTAAATGAGTCTGAGAAAGTAGAACTTCGGATTCAAGAAGTAGGCAAAGGCATGAATCGGCTGGTGGAGTTGGTTTGTCCATCTCGATCAATGATGCACCATATGATTTCATATTTCTTTTTGTTGCCGCCATAGTAACGTGATATGGCCTCTTTGGCCCTATCCATGGCCTCATAGATGAAACCCATTGGCATGCCATCTCCATCCACCATACGAAGAACCCTCACCAAAGGTTCTGTCACCTAAAAAAATGAAAACAAATGTTAAATTATAACAAAATTAACCCCTCAAAAAATAAAAAACAGCAAATAGATTATCATGTATAATTTTTTTTGTGTGATTGCTACTTACCCCCATCAGCTCCTCTCCATTTTTGATGAATGTCTCATCAAAAACTATGGTAACAATCCTCTCCCCTTCAGCTCTATTGGAAAATGAGGAACTCCTTCCAAGCATGGACACAAACATTTGCTTGAGATGACCAATGGCACCAAGAATGCTTTGCAATGTGAGGAAGTGGCTAGCAAATCGTGTCACTCCAGGTCGCACAAGGTCCTTGCCATTTGTGAATTTCCTCATCAAAGAAAGCACCCAAGTATGGTTGTAGATAAATTTTGTAACACTTTTTGCATCTTCAACCACTCTTTTGACCCATGAAATCTTCCCAATGTCCTCTAGCAATAGGTCCAAGCAATGTGCAGCACATGGAGACCATGCAATTGTGGGATACCTCTCCATAAGTAGCCTACCTGCAGCTACATATGCAGCTGCGTTGTCTGTGATAATTTGGACAACATTATCAACTCCAACCTCCTGGACCACCCCATCCAATAGACTGCATAAAGTCTCAGCATTTTTAACTTCATGGGAGGCATCTATTGATTTTAGGAACACCAATCCACCATTTGAGGCCACTAAAAAGTTTAGGAGAGTTCTATTCCGTCCATCTGTCCACCCATCAGATAAAATGCTGCAACCTTTTCTTCGCCAAAATTTCTTTTGCTCATCAACTACAAGCCGTGTATTCTTTACGGATTCCTCTAGCAATGGCCCACTCAAATCTCTAGCTGATGGGGTCTTAAACCCCTTTCCTGCAACTGTAAGGGCGTTCACTAAACCTTCCCAATATGGGTTGTTTGCAACATTGAAAGGTAGATTATTGTAGTACCAAAAGTTTGCAAGCAGCCATCCTAGCTTCATGATGCTTTTCCTTATTCCAACCGGTACCTTCAAGTGAAGGTTGTGCTCCTGGAACATTACGTGGAATAAAAAAATTTGGTCCTGATGAAGATCGTGGCCAGCACTAGCAGTAGAATAGGAACCCTCAGGACTCTCACCAAAAGATGAATGTGGAGCACGAACGCTTGGACTTGCAGCAGTAGCACCATGGGGCATAGTTGGTGTAGAAGGGGATCCACTCATCACTAATGCTAGGGCATCCTTTGTTTTCTGTCTTTCATCTTTTTTTAGCTCATAGTCAGCAAGAAGGGCCTTTATCTCTCTAATAATCTCAAGAGTAGTTTTAGGGCATCCCTCCACATTTTGCCCAGGTATCCTTGCAAGGTGGTATTTTAACCTGTTTATTCCTCCTGTCATCCATTTCTGACATTCAGTACATGTCACTTCACCTTTTTTGGTTCCTGGTATTCCATACTTCCATGCAAGGTCTTTTCTCATTCCCTTTGGATTTGAAGACGACATTGCTGTTTCAAGTTCAACATGGAAAAAAAAAATCAGCAAGGGTTTGCAAACAAATCAGCAAAAAAATGTGATTCAAAGTTTCATTTATTTGCAAAATAAAAGAATGCAAAACCAAGCTAGAAATAGTAGGAATTAGGCTATTAAGGAAAATAGAAAAAAAATTGGCAACATTTCCCCTTATTTTTCTTGATTTTTTTGATTTTGAATGCAAGAAAAAATAAATAAATAAAAATTGGCAGCATTTCTCCTTATTTTTCTTGATTTTTTTGATTTTGAATGCAAGAAAAAAAAAAATTTTAAAAATTGTTAGATCACTTACCTGGCTCTATTTTGATCTTTTTCGCTCCTTCTCCTTCCTTCTTTCAAGCTGAAATCAAGTTGCAGACCTAAAAATTACAAACACTCAATTCAAAATGAAGTAAAAAGTTAAAAAAAACATGGGTTTTAACCCACATTGACGCCCAGCCGTGCAGGAGAGTCCTGGGTCGGGACTCCCGAGTCCAACCTCTGGACACGGCCAAGTCCAGAGGTCGGACTCAGGAGTCCCGACCCAGGACTCTCCTGGACTCAACTCCCGAGTCCGTGGTGGGTCAACTCGGCTCAGCCACGGACTCCCGAGTCTGCCGAGTCCGCGACGAGTCTCGAAGAGTTTGCAAACTATGGTTTAAACTTTAAACTATTAGCTGACCCTTATAGGCTAATACAGATGGTTAGAGGATCTTGTTTGGCAGATATCGAAGTGTTTTTCCTCTCCAGAGTTTTGGGTGGTTCAAGATTGGCCTTTGTTTGCCGTTTCAGGGCTCAATTGTACACACTTACTATTTATAGTAAGTCATCAAGTCATGAGAGTCCAATGTTTCTATTTATAGTAAGGCACCTAGACATGTTGTGGAAGCAATGTTGATCCCAATTTTCAGTTGGATTGGTGAAATAAAGATTAATGTGCAAGTTATATCATTTAATTATTATTAAAGGTGACTTTAATAATAATTAATCATTAAAAAGCATATTATAAAGATATATTATAACTTAATGTCTAAAGGGGGCCATTTAATGACTTAAAGCACATTAAATGATTAATTAAAAGGGGCGCCCACTTTGAGGAATTTTATTAAGTTCTAAATGCACATTTAATATTATTTTAAATGATTAAGAGGGAGCCTTCTAGAGGATCGACTTCTTCTTGAGAGATTATAAAAGGGATCAACCAAGGCTATTGTTATCATCTAAGATTTTGATATTTGACTTTGAAGTGTTTTGTTGTGGAGAAGAAACCTAGGGTTTCTGCAATTTCTACAATTTTTGATCATTGAGAACGAAATCTCTCATTGATTTGCATACCTGTGGTTGTGGTTGTGAAAGATCTTCCGAAGGATTGCCTTTGAGATTGGCTTCATCTAGAAGTCAACACTAAGCTTCATTGGTGAAAGATTTGAGAAGTTTATTTCAAGGGTTAGAAGAGAATCATTCGAAGAGCAAATAAATCTTGAAGGCTGGATTTATTTATTGTTGGCACACATCCTGGGTCGTACATCTTCTCTAGACCCAGTCGTACCTTCTTCTAGGGCTAGCATGTTTTCTCAAGGCCAAAGCGCCTAAGGTTTTGAGCATATTTCTTCATTGTTGATGGCATCCATGCTTGGGAAGGTGTTTGCAGTTGTTTTCAATGTAGAGAAACCCTCAGTTGCTGCAGATTGATCATCTCAAGGGTTTTGCACACTGTCGTAATTATTTCCAGAAATTTCCAATTTTCAGCATAAGCAATATTCTAAGTTTCGGGTATGCTTTTTTATGTAATAACCCTGTTAAGGTGTAATGTCCCCATATTAGAGACATGAAATGCACAGACTATTTTTTTGATTTTAAAGATTGTTTGATAAAGAGAAATGAAAGATTGATGGAATAAGATAAATGAAATGCATTATTATCAACTGTGTAAATCGACGTGACAAGGTTATGACTCGTTACTCTCATCCATAGTTACAAGACTCGCCTAAACTCGGCGAGCACTCGCGAGTCCCGAGGCGGGTGAGGCTGGACGAGTCCCAGAGACTCGGATGACGAGTACTCGCCGAGACTCGCCGGACTCGCCAGACTCGCCAGACTCGCCGGACTCGCCGAGTCCCGTGCCAAAGACTCGGCCGTCACTTTGTGGGCTTGAGTTGGAAAAAAAACATGTTTTAAAGTTTCTTTTTTTTTTCTTTTTGCTTTTATACTTGCCTCTATTCCTTCAAAAGGCACTTCATTTCATTTTCAAGCCAAGTAAGAGAGAAAAAAGAGAGAAAAGAGCCAAAACACATTTGCATTGAAGGAAAATCAGCAAAGAGATTAAGCACCAAATGCTTATTGAATCACATTTGTGCAGATTCGTAGGTGATTTTGCTGCATCTAAAGGAGTCTACAAGGGATTGGAAAGAGATTTGCATTGATTTCAAAGAAGATTGAAGAGGTATGTTTGAGTTTTGAAGGTTTTTTTTGTTTTTTCTTAACCAAAACTTCATTTCTCTTCTTTTTTTCTTCTTTGTTTTTTCTATTTTGTTTTAGTGAAACAAAGAACAAGTTAAAAATAAATACAAACCCTAGGTGTGTTTGTTTAAGTTTTTTGTTGAACAAACCCTAGGCATTCTTGCAAAAAAAATTTTTTTTATAGTTGCAAATTTGCAAACCCTAGGTTTTTTAGTTTAATTAAAAATTATACTTTGAATGCTAATTTTTTTGAAATTTATGTGTTATTGCAGCATTGTTTATATCTATAAATTGTCTCCATCATATTCACCATGTCTCAAAGTAGAAGAGATCCTTGTTGGAAACATGCCATTATTACTCCTGGGCAGAAAAAAGGAGAAGTACAATGTTTTTATTGCAAAACATTTTTTCTTGGGGGTGGCATTAATAGATTGAAATACCACCTTGCATGTATACCGGGCCGAGATGCTAATCCTTGCACAAAAATCCCTGTTGAGGTAGTGCGTGAAGTCCAAGTGCAATTGGAAACCTTTGAGCAACAAAAAGAGTTAAAAAAGAAGCAAAAAGACGAGATGGCAGTCCTGTGTGGAGTTGGAGATTCGAGTTCTCCCATGCCTCCAATTCCTCAACGGCCTTCACCTTCAGTTGTTGGTAGTGGTAGTGGCAGTGGCAGTGGTAGCGTTAGCATTGGGCCTAGAGTTCGTGGATCTAGGCTAGATTCATATATTTTGCCACGCACTACTCCGAGTTCCCAACCATCTATTGAGAGCATGGATTGGAACAAGGATAAACAGCTGCAATTGGAGACTTCTGGTTTTATTGCGACATTCCATTTCATGCAGCCAGGTAATTCTTCTTTTGTTTTGTTTTAAAATATATAGTTTGTTGCTTGATAGTTGATTCTTTATCTCTTGAAGTTTATTTTTACAGCTATGTTGAATTCAAATTGAAATTATACATTTTTCAATACTAATTACTAACTAAATTTAATTTTTTTGTGTTAGGTCTCCATATTGGCAAAATATGATTGATGCAGTTACTGTTTGTGGGGCGGGGTTCAAAGCCCCTAATGATGAAGAGATAAAAGGCCCCATTTTGTCCCAAAAAGTGGCTGATGTGAAAGCCAAAATAGAGGAGCAGCGAGAAGTTTGGAGGACGAAGGGTTGCACCATCATGACCGATGGTTGGACCGATAGAAGAAATAGGACATTGCTCAACTTTCTTGTTTCTTCCTCAGGTAAATATTTTACTTCCTAAAATGCATTGCTTTAGTGATTAACATTGAACAATCAAGATTTTAAATTTATATTTTTTTGAATCATTTATTTTGTTTATTTTTCAGGTGGTACCGTGTTCATTAAATCTATTGATGCATCCGGCCACAAGCAAAAATGCTGAATTCCTTTGTGAGGCTTTGGAGGGTGTCTTGGCTGAGGTAGGAGAGGAGAATGTGGTGCAAATAGTCACGGATAATGCAGCAAATTATGTTGCTGCAGGTAGACTATTGATGGATAGGCACCCATCATTGTTTTGGACACCTTGTGCCGCTCACTGCCTTGACCTCATATTGGAGGATCTTGGCAAGCTTGACTGGATCAAAGCATGTGTGGAGACTGCAAGGAATATTTGTAAGTTCATATATAATCACACATGGGTCCTCAACCTTATGAGGCAATACACGGGGCAAAAGGAGTTGGCTCGCCCTGGGGTAACACGCTTTGCTACCAACTTCATCACTCTACAATCCTTACTGCAGTCAAAGGGAGCTTTGAGGCGGATGTTTGTTAGTGAGGAGTGGTCTTCCTCAACATATTCTAAGACAAATGCAGGGGTGAATGTGTCAAGTTGGATTTTTGATGAGCAAAGCTTTTGGGTGCCTACTAAGGAGATTGTCAAGGTAAATGTAATAAGTAATTAGTTTAGTAACATTATATTTTCATTCTTATTTTTATTTTATTCGCTTATTTTTGTTGACATCTTACTTATGTCAATGTTTCATAATAATTGCAGGTCACAGAGCCTTTAGTGGTTGTATTACGAGTTGCTGATGGGGAGAAGCCCGCAATGGGCTACATATACGAGGGCATGGATAGGGCCAAAGAGGCCATTAGATCCATTTATGGGGCAATTGATAGTAAGTATCAGCCCATTTGGGAGATCATTGATAGACGATGGCACCTCCAACTTCACAAGCCCCTACATGCAGCAGCATATTTTCTCAATCCGACATTCCAATTCCGCAAAGAATTCAAGGCGGATGAGGAGGTTTTGAGTGGGCTCTATACAGTCATTGAGCGGATGTCTGATTCTCATGTTGGAGCCCAAATTGTCACCGAGATAGAGATTTTCAGACTTGCACAAGGAGATCTCTTTGCAAGAGATATATGCAAAGATACTCGATCAATATTGCAGCCAGGTAAAAATTTATTAAGGGCATAATAGTAGTTTAAAAATTATCACTTTTCAATCTTTTATATTCAATGTTCATATTATAATTAAATATTCACATTTTCACAATGAGATTTATTTTTTTTTCTTTTTCTCATCTCAGATGCATGGTGGGAGAGATTTGGTGCTAAAGTACCAAATCTTCAGAGGATTGCAATTCAAGTGTTGAGCCAACCATGCAGTGCCTCGGGTTGTGAGCGCAATTGGAGTATGTTTGAGCACATACACTCCAAGAAGCGCAACAGGTTGTCAGTGCAGAGGTTGAATGATCTTGTTTATGTTCATTACAACTTGCGCCTTCGCCATAGACAGATATTGGGCACTGACTTGTCACCCATCACATTGGAGGAGGTTGATCCACAATCAGATTGGATCACTGAGACTGAGGATCCTGTTTTTACTGATGAGGACTTTGATTGGGTCGACCAGGCGGATCGAGAGGCAGAGGCAGTAGCCATGGCAGAGGAGGAGGATAGAGCAGGAGGAGACACCTTGCGTGCTGGTTTGGGTGCCACTGAGTCTGACACTGAGACACAGGCAGAGATGATGGCTGCAACATCATCTAGGACCTATCTTAGACGTCTACGCAGGAGGACTAATGCTTAGTGATGCAGGCTGATTTTGAGCCATAGACTTATAGGCTTATAGCTTTTGTTTTACTTTTGTTATATGTTTCGAACTTTTGATGCCATGGATTTCATATTCCATGAGTATTGTATACACTATACATTTCAAAACATTTATATATCTAACTATTTTGACTCTTACTACTATTATTTGTATTAAGTAATTACTTATTTCCTTCAGCCAAAATTTGCGTTTATACTTATGTGATCGATATATGTTTGTGTATAGGATCATAGTAGTTTCTATTTCATGATGTTATTGTGTATTTAAGGTTTATTTACTGAAGGGTGCATGAAACAAGCTTTAAATCCTTAAAAATCTCTGAATTTCTTGGGTTTTTCTATTTGCCGAGTCTTGGGCGAGTCTGAGCTCCGAGTCCGAGTCCAAGTCAAAAATCGGCTTGCCGAGTCCGAGGCGAGTCCGAGTCTTGTAACT
>CM021101.1:867604522-867637276 GCA_007115665.2 Sequoiadendron giganteum
ATAGGAGGTCATAGTTGAGGTGGGCGAACCAAATGTGGTTCAAGTGGTAACTAATAATGCAACAAATTATGTTGCTGCTAGTAGACTATTGATGGACAGGCACCCAACTATATTTTGGACTCCATGTGCCACCCATTGCCTTGACCTCATATTGGAGGATCTTGGCAAGCTTCCATGGATCAAAACATGTGTGGATGCGGCAAAAAATATTTGCAAATTTGTATACAATCACACATGGGTCCTTAGCCTAATGAGGCAATACATGAGGTTGAGGGAGTTGGCTCGTCTTGGCATCACTAGATTTGCCACTAATTTTATCACATTACAATCCTTGATTCGGTCAAAGGCAGCTTTGAGGCATATGTTTGTTGGTGAGGAGTGGACTTCCTCATCCTATGCTACGACCACTGTAGGGATTGATGTGACAAATTGCATTTTTGATGAGCCAGGGTTTTAGGCACCAGCGAAGGAGATTGTGAAGGTAAAATTTAATTCTACTTTATGTTTTAATTTTTGTTCATATTTTACTTTTATTTGTTTATTTTCGTTCACTCTTAAGTTAATGTTTCACAATGTTTGCAGTTCATTGAGCCCTTGCTAGTTCTCCTATGATTTGCTAATGGGGAGAAGCCCGCAATGGGCTACATAAATGAGGGCATGGATAGGGCCAAAGAGGCCATTAGATCTATCTATGGGGGAGTTGAGGATAAGTATTGTCCCATTTGGGAGATCATTGATAGGAGATGGCACCACCAACTTCATAGGCCCTTCCATGCAGCCACATTTTTCCTAAATCCGGCCTTCCAATTCCGCCATGATTTCCATGTAGATAATGAGGTTCTTAGTGGGCTCTACTCGGTGATAGAGCGGGTGATTCTTGTTATTACTACATAGATGGTCCACGAGATAGATGCCGTTACTATTGCACAAGGAGAACTCTTTGCACGTCAAATGTGCAAAGATAGTAGGATGACATTACAACCAGTTAAAAATATATTTAAGGGCATAATTTTCCTCTTTTTATATTAGAATTTATTATTATATGTTGAACTTGAAACTTGAAACTTAAAGTTGGAAATGAGATTGATTTTGTTTCTTTTTCTCATCTCAGATAGATGGTGGCATATGTTTGGTGCTGATACACCAAACCTTCAAAATATTGCCATTCGTATATTGAGCTAGCCATGCAGTTCTTCTGGTTGTGAGCACAATTGGAGTATGTTTGAGCACATACACTCCAAGAAGCACAAGATCAAAGGTTGTTTGAGCCTTTCTTGGAGTTGAATAGTTTGATGAACAAGAAATGATCCTCCTTAGTCGACTTCAAATGAGTCGAGAATTTCTTAGTCATAAGAGCTCAGTTGGGGATGCAACCAAAAGAAAGATGTTGAAATGATTTAGTTGCTCCTCTAACTAATGTATTGACAAGAAAATGGACAACTACATCCTTGTGCAAAACACCCAATATGCCACAAGTAGTTGAAAATACATTGATATGTTCAGTGTTGTCACCATAGAATTTTGGAAAATTCTTTCTAGGTCCTTGAGAAAAACCATGACACTCTTGAAATGTGAGAGAACCAATTTGATTCCCTTAAGCTAGAGGGGAAGGAGGAAAGCTATTGTCAATATAGTTGTCGTGATCTCCGATTGTATGATCAAAAGTTTCTTTATACAATGGAAAGGATACTTCAATGAGTTTTGGAATGGATGGAAGTGACCATGACCATGAGCTGGAGGATGCTTGTTCAAAGGCCTGGAAAGTAGGCTCAAAAGAATCAGCTTTCCTTTGAGACTTTCTGTAAATCTTATAAGTTAGATTTTGTTTTTTAGTTCCAATCAAGAGGGCATAAGACTAATCTCTTTGTCTCAAGGTTTGCTTTTCTTTCTCTTTTGTTGAGTATAGTGGTTACTGCTCTCCAATGTGCAAAATTCTTCTTTTGATTGAAACAAAATACCTTAGGCTATCCACATCTTGTTCTTATTCAAATCATTTTAAGTTAGGATGCAAGACGAGCTTGAGGAAATCAAATGGTCATTTATCATGAAATAAAAAATATTGGCAACTTTGCCCCATGATGAGCACCAAAAACTGTTACTGTTTAATTTGTCTCTTTTGGGACAACACAAAATGGAACAGCGTGTGGCAAAAATCCTCTCTTTGAATTAGAAAGGGAAGCTCCTTGGTTTAATTTGCATCTAAAATCTAAAACAAGCAAATTAGATTGTGGATTATATACACCATACAAATAACTTTCTAGGTGTTTTGGCTGTAAAAGAATTGCTTGAAAGAAACAATCTAAACTTTTCTTTTATTCTCAGAGTTAGGAGCACAAGAGTGAAATTTCTTATCTCACCTTGGTTTCTCTTTTTCTAGCTAAACCATAACATGAATTTAAACATGAATGCTTCCCAAAGATGATTAAAGTACAGATCATTGGATATGCATTGGGTAGGAATTGATAGAAACACACTATTTATTAAAAATTGTTGATGAAAAACAAGATTGAGAAACAAACAAGAATTCCAAAACATGCAAAGTTGCTCTTGACAGTAGAAGATGATGTTACAAAAGGTCAAGCAGGAACCTTCTTTATTGCTTCACTTACCAAACTTGCACAATTACAACACAAAATTCTAACTTTGAAACTTGAATGAAAATTTCACTAGCATAAGCTTAACACAAACTCTCATTCCCTTCATGTACTCAAGGCGCCTATTTATAAGCTCTCTAAGAGAAGCTTCCAGGAAAAATAATAATAAACAAATTGCTTTAAAGAAATCCTAATGACTATTGTTGCTAAAGAGAAATTAAAACACTTTGATAGCTTGAAGTAGGCTTTCCTTTGCTTTAAGATTTGCTTTCTTTCTTCAATCTGGGCATCCAAATCCATGAATGGCTGAGTTGTATTGTTTTATTGCTTTAAAACATTAAATTTCCCCTTTATCAAATCACCTAGGCTAAGGGTTGTTCACGATTGGTCACTTTTATGCTTTCAAATCCTTTATCTTTGGTGCTAGTGTTGTTTTGAGTTGACTTAAAAATTTAGTCGCACCTTTTTTCCACCATCACCATCTTGGTTACCTCCTCCCTTTAGTGGTGTTGCCATAAGAAATGTGTGATTTTATCTTATATTGTGGTTTTCAACCATCATAATCAACTAAATTGTGCTTTAATATTGGTATTGCCACTTATGTTTTAAAATGATTTTCAGCTGGTCACGCTTTTTCTGCTTTCATAGCCAACACTTTCACCCTTTGAAGAGTTAATTTCATTGAGAAAACGTGAGAGTGCTTTAATTGTCACACTTTTTTGCTATTGTCACAACTGAATCATGCTTTTGGAGAGGTGATGCCACCTTTGAAATGGTGATTTCTTCATAACTGCTGAATGTTTCCTCCTTGGCACATTTTTCAGGGATTGTCACCACTTTGTCTAACTTATGTTTTTAACTTAATGTTTGCTAGTCATACTTCTATTATTGTAACCAAGTAAATTGCATTTTTTAAAGTGTTGTTTCCACATGAAGGTGCAATTATCACTCGTCTCCTTATGACAGTCGTGGTCTTATGGATGGGTTTCCAGCCGAATTGCCACTTTGAAGTGGTAGTGCCATTGAGAATATGCGATTTTTGTGTTTTAAATTCTTCAGCTGGTCATACCTTTTATCCACCACTGCCTCTATGATTGTACTTTTGAATTGGTAATGTGACCTTTGAATGGTGAAATTCAGTTCACACTTGAAGTCTTCTTTGTCAATCAAACATTTATTGCATCATTGCCATAAGGATTGCAACTTTTCCTTGATTCAGCCATTGGAGACATGTGACATAATCAATTAAATTTGACGATTTCTCTCATGACATGGTTCCCTAGGATTTTTTCCACTTTGGATTTGGTGATTAAATCTATGTTTTACTTTGAGGCAATTCTATGCTGCTCCTTTCATGATTTTCCTTTCATTGATACATCACTTGGACAAAGTGTTGGAATAATTTCCTTCAATACTCACTCTTATACTTGGGTCCAAGTCTTATGACATTCCTGCCATCCTTCTCTAATTCTTAGCAATTCAAGAGCTTGATTGTCTTTACTCATTATCTCTCCTTTGTTGAGCAACTTGCAAACATTGTTAGCTTTGACAACGTCATGATTTAATTGAAAGGATAAGCAACCAGCATTGGTAACACGACAAGAATGACATAGTTACCAACAACAATCTTGACTAGTGAAATTTTTGTAGGGGTAGTAATTTTGGTGCTAATACCTTGCATGATCGTTCATATCATCTTGAAGCATAGATCTTCATGTAATTTTTTCAAAGGTTTTTAGGATGCGAGCTACTAGTGGAGTCCCAACTCAGATAGAGGGCTTGCTACTTTACCCAACCTGTAAACAGTTTTGCCTAGCCAATTTTTCTTGTCTTGTTTGTTGTTAGATAGGTGTTGTCATTTTCAGCGTTTGTCCTTTGATAATGTTTTTCCCTTCACCATAACGTGTTTACTTTCTTTGTTGTCTTTGGTTAGGGTAGTTGTTTGTTTAGGTGTTTAGAAATAGGCTTGACTCTATTGTCCATTGTAATGTCCCCGATTTAGCCCTATGCTCTTCAATTGGATTTAGCCTATTTCCAGAAACTCGTAGGCTAAGAAGAATGGGAACACTTCCTATTTATAGTAAGTCATGTTACTGCTCAATTGGCATACAGATGTGGTTTTGACAAACTTACTATTTATAGCAATATGCTATTTTTGGTAAGTATATTTATAGCAGTATCACTCTAGCAACAACTCAATCTTTTGCAGTTCAGTGTGGCCGATCAGTTTGACTTTCTGTTGAGTTGAAGTGAATTTACTATTTTTGGCAGTGGCTATTTTTAGTAAGTCTAATTTTGACAATATCATCATCTGCAGTTCAACTCAGGTCATCATGCTATTTGTGGTAATCCTTTAGTTTCAATATTGGCATTGGTTTTGGTTATCTCCTTGGACTAAGTGTTATACTTAGTTAATTTCATGTTTTTAAGTTGTACCCCATGCCTAGGAGTGATAACTTCATGTTGTTTTAAAGAGGGGACATTAAGGGGTCATGTTGAACATTTAATGATTTATTAAAATGCTTTATTGTTGCAAATAGAAATGGATGCCTAAAGGGAAGGGAAATAATGTTTTATTATTTCACAATAAAGTGAATGGTTGAAGGGCGTCCCTTGGAAAGTTGAAATGATTCAACTTCTTGGAATTCGAAGTGTTTCATTTGCCATTGAAACTTATATATTGCTGCATTGTAGAGGGCTGATTATGTTATGTTTTGAAAAGCAAAGTTATGCTGCTGGTTTGAAATCCAGAATCCAGCTAAGGGAAAGCTTAGCAAATTCTATTCCACTCTTCGGACCTGAAACTATGGTTCCCTAGATGATGGATTGAGAGTGTGCTTCATTCAAAAGTACATATTGAGCTTCAAATTGGAGAATTGTGGTGTGTTTTCTAGATTTCAAGTTGCTGATATTTACACAGCTGAAAGTTGAATTTTTAACAACTTCTTGTATCATTTATTCCTCATTATGGGCATTCAATAATATCATTGCTAAGGTCATGGCGACCCTTCTTAGCAAATTCCAGATTTAATTTCAAAGTGTATGTTTTTTACTAGCAAAATCGCCCTTGCTAGGGCCGTACCTTCTTGTTTGCATTGGGAATTGTGCCAATAAATAAATGCTGGGTTTTTGGAGTTGTTTCTTCATCATGGCATGGGCACCTATCCTCCAAAGGTTCATGGCACTTGGTTTCACGCAATTCGGAGGTAAATTGATTAAGATATAAGCATTTCATTGATTGACAGGTTGCTGATTTACATTTTCAGTTTGCTGATTTTAATTATTAGACTTCAAAGAGATCAGATTTTAGCTTCCTTTTCAATGTTTATGAGCTTTCTAGATTGAGATAATCATTCTTCACATTGTGGCTTTTTCTATCATTGTAATACTTGTAAATTGCAGATTATTGGATTGTAAGGTTGTGAATTAGTAGTACTAATCCAACCATATGTTATTGCCGCATTTACTTGTAATTTCTAAGCTAACATTAAGTACCCCTGGATGGTTTACCGCCAGTGTGGAGAATAAACTTGTATCTCTCATCTTACCCACTATAAAGTGGAGAATTCCCACTCTTGAGTGGATGCCTGCCGCAGCAGAAGAAGTATTAATATTGTAATATTTTCCCCCCACTGTTTGGTGGTAGCGTGGAAAGTTCTTTATGGCTGGTTATCCGCCTTTGTTCATTTCAATTTCAGCATTAGTACTCCACCATATGTTAGCACCTCGCCTGTCAAAGGATCTTGAGTGCACATTCTTGGTGTTGAGTTTAATCTCTCTCTTTCAGTATAATCTTGTAATTTTGATTTAGTAGATCCTAGGGATCCTCTGACCATATGCCCGCCCCTACTCCTTAAGTGGTTTTAGGGTGCATTCTTGGTTAAAGTTCTTTCATGCACGTTTTGGGTTATGCTAACCTTAACGGGTGCTTGGTTACATTGTAAAGGTTTGGTTTAAAAATCAAAAAAATTGAGAGAGTATATTTCAGTGGTATCAGAGCCTGTTTTCTTGCCATCCTGTGAGTTTCGGTGCTTCAGTGATCAGATGAGAGTCAGGGAAGACCGTTACTACATCAAAAAGTAGAAGAGTTTAGTTTCAGCTTTAGAAGTTTTGAAGTTGACACCTTTTCAGTGATTTGAGAAACCTTGTCTTGTCAGATTAAGGTATGTCTAATGAAGAAGAGATGAATTTGGCAGAGACACTTTATATGGCTGGAAAGAGTCTTGACAAAGAATTTCAGTCAAGGGAGAATGAAAAAAACATTCTTCATTTGTTAGAACAGTGTTTGAGGCAAGTGAAGCAATTACCCTCAAAGGAAATGCAGTTGGCATTAGCTCCTGCTGTGACTTTTTTGAATCAGCCCCATTGGCTGAGGCATCTTGATGAAGAAGCAAATTTGCTGGTTACTTCATGCCTTGGTGAAGTGATGAGAATTTTGGCACCTTTGGTGCCCTATGATGATAAAATTATGAAGAGAGTTCTTCATATGTTCGTGGAAAGTTTTCAAGATCTTGATGAAACTGATAGCAATCAGTACTCCAGAAGAGTTGCTATACCGAAGATCTTTTCGGAATTCAAAATAAGTGTGTTGCTGATAGATTTGGGTATGCAAGATCAAATATATTATTTGATTCATTACCTCTTCATTTCAACTTGGAGTGAACAAGAGGAGGATGTAGTTGCAGCAATGAAAAACATTTTGATCTTAATTATCAATGAGTTGGATGACATTCCTAAAAACATCCTATCCTTTCTGCTAAACATTCATGAACAAGAAGGAAATAATTCCTCTACTGTTGGTATGTTGATCAAAGATTTATTCATTCAGTGTGAGAGAAAATTGCAGCCACATTTGAAGAAGACAAAGCAAAAAAAAGAGGAAGTTATTAATGTAGAAGATGGAAATAAAATATTGTTTCTCAATGATTCTAAGGTTGTATCCCAAGAAGTACCTATTGATATGCAGCTATCCGCACAAGTTGAGGATGAATGCAAAGAGGCAACAACAGTTTTGATTTCCCATGAAGAGTTTATGTCAAGGAATCAAGGAGACCTCCTTGGTATGTTTGTGACTACAAATGAAGAGATCAATATTATACTTTCACATGAAGTTCTTATTGAACAAAATTTTGATTTCACACCAAGCTTTGATATGGCTTTTGGAGGAGAAAATGTCTTTGACAAAGAAGCTTGCATGGGTAAGCCCCATAATGAATCCTGTAAGATGGTTGCAGCCACTAAGGAATAATTTGTTGCTGCTAAAACTTTCAGGACTGTGATCAATAATGACTCATTGATCAAGTTGGGGGCTTCTTCAGTATATAATCAAGGAGACAGTGAAGGGGAAATGGAGCTTGAAGACCACAGGGCCCTTGATGATGAAGTTTTTAAAGAGGTTATCAAATTCAAATCAGATTTACCACATCATGAAGCTGATTATAAACAAAGGCCCGAAGAATTGGTAGGATTTGATTCTCTTCATGACCTTGAACATTTTCAGTTAGTGGATGGTGAAAGACAAGAATCTTGGAGCAGCTATGGGGGTAGCAAAGACAAGAAACAAAGTTCTGATTTTGAAATACAGCTGATCAGCAGTTCACCATCCTTGCACTTTTGTGAGTGGAAAGGTCAATTCATGTTTTCCATTGAGGATGAGGTGCATGCCTTATTCAGATTTGACCGCTCATATAGTTCGATTGAAGAGAGACAAGAAGGAGTTTGGGATAGAGTCACTCTCTTTAATCTGCAATTTATTAAAGACTCCTTAGTGATTATGAAATCAGAGTATCTATGCTGGATTAGAGATCGGGATTACGCCTATGAATTCACAAAGAAGATCATTGGTGTTTTTCAAAGAAGTGAAAGAAAGGTTGATAAGCTTACCCTTGAGCTTGAATCAACAAAGTGCATGATAGAGAATGCTCAGTTGGGTGTAATGGAGGTTGGAGACCATCTAACTGATTTCAAACATCTCAGAGAATGTGAGCACGAGTTCTACTCTGTGATTGATAATCCTCCAAGCTTGCTTGTAAGTGAATGCATAAGAGGTTTAGAGAATTCAGTCTCCATATGGGAAGTGTTGATTCATGACGACTTCCCCATTTTTGACACCAAGGTGTTGTCAAAACATGTTTTGATAAAACATGTTGTTTACATGCCTGACAGTTTATTCTTTGGATTGAGTAATGCTCACACTAACCTATCTTGGGAGATGGATTTGAAGACAATGTTTGTTTCAGGCTCCCTTGTTTTTGAATTTTCTTGGATAAACTTCAGTGGTTCACTAAAGAAGTCAATAATTTTCTGAGTGTGCATTTGGAGTTGATTGGCACTCAAGAATGTTTTGTGAATTTCTTCAGGGGTGTGGTGGATCATTCTTGGTCAAGTATCCTTGTTTGACACCCTCGATGTGGAATGAAAAATCTTTTGGGTTATGGTAGGAAGGTTCCTTGGAGGGATAAGGATCAAAATTTCAGAATTAATGGTGATGTTCCCTTATTTACCAACCACTTGATGGATCCATTTGTTCATCAACAAATGGATTGGAGAGAGATTTTGAGCAATGATCGGTTATTTTCTGTGATGAAATCTTTAGAAAGGTTGTTTTCGGCTGTGGATATGTGCAGATGTAATATTTTGGATGCTGATTTTCAGTTTTGCAGCAGCTATTTATCTCCTTGGATGCTGATTTTCCTTAAATCAGATCTCAAGTTGACCATTTTAGTCTTGTTCAATAGCTAGTGCATTCATTTTCAAACTTTCCAATCTTCTGTTAGCCATGATTTTTGGTCTCAAGTGGGAGAAATGAAGATTTGGAGTGATTCGAACTTGCATCTAGAAAGTGTTCAGGTTCATCTCAATGACTATCTTGGTACATTTACTTGTACATATGCTTGGGACAACAAACCAATGCTTGATTTGGTTCGACTTTTTGAGACTCTTGTAGGGAGATTGGTGAAAGTTTTCAGAAGCCTTCTTGGATGTATCAAAATTATTCGGAGGAGGCATTGTTCATCCTTGAGGAGTTCTGAGGATGAGACTGTTGAGCTTTTGCAAATAGTTGTTTTCTTCTTTGCAAGAAGCCTTGAAGGAGTTGTTACTCTGTTTGATGCTTTGAGGAGTTCCGTTGATAAGAATATTGTTGAAATACTTAGATCATTTTTCCTTATGTCCAAAATGTTGATAGTCATTGACATTGATGATATTAACTCCTCAGAGTTTGTTGGACATGAGATGCTGCAAGTTTTTTTTTACATCAGTTCTTCTAGGTCTATCAATTTGGGTCTTAGATATGGTAACTCTTTGGGGTTACAAGGAGGGTTAGTGCAGATTTGGAGTGTTGGTTATTCTTGTGTGATCAAATTGATGCAGCATCAGTAGGGTGGGTCCTCTTAGAGATGGATTTGGGACCCCGAGATCCTACTTGACATAGTATGGATCAAATAGTTTCTTGGAGTGTGGTGACATTGCTTGAGGACAAGCAATTTTGGGAAGGGCGGACTGTAATGTCCCTGATTTAGCCCTACGCTCTACAATTGGATTTAGCCTATTTCTAGAAACTCGTAGGCTAAGAAGAATGGGAACACCTACTATTTATAGTAAGTCATGTTACTGCTCAATTGGCATACATATGTGGTTTTGGCAAACTTACTATTTATAGCAATATGCTATTTTTGGTAAGTATATTTATAGCAGTATTACTCTAGCAGTAACTCAATCTTTTGCAGTTCAGTGTGGCTGATCAGTTTGGCTTTTTGTTGAGTTGAAGTGAATTTACTATTTTTGGCAGCGGCTATTTTTAGTAAGTCTAATTTTGACAGTATCATCATCTGCAGTTCAGCTCAGGTCATCATGCTATTTGTGGTAATCCTTCAGTTTCAGTATTGGCATTGGTTTTGGTTATCTCTTTGGTACTAAGTGTTATACTTAGTTAATTTCGTGTTTTTAAGTTGTACCCCATGCCTAGGAGTGATAACTTCATGTTGTTTTAAAGAGGGGACATTAAGGGGTCATGTTGAGCATTTAATGATTTATTAAAATGCTTTATTGTTGCAAATAGAAATGGACACCTAAAGGGAAGGGAAATAATGTTTTATTATTTCACAATAAAATGAATGGTTGAAGGTGGCGTCCCTTGGGAAGTTGAAGTGATTCAACTTCTTGGAATTCAAAGTGTTTCATTTGCCCATTGAAACTTATATATTGCTGCATTGTGGAGAGTTGATTATGTTATGTTTTGGAAAGCAAAGTTATGTTGCTGGTTTGAAATCCAGAATCCGGCTAAGGGAAAGCTTAGCAATTCTATTCCACTCTTCGGGCCTGAAACTATGGTTCCCTAGATGATGGATTGAGAGTGTGCTTCATTCAGAAGTGCACATTGAGCCTCAATGTGAAGATTCAGATGTGTTACGCTTTCAATTAGCACCTCTGGAGTGCTTATTGGAAACGGACAGCTATTGCAAGCGTGTTAGTACATGCTCTTCGGATTATAGAGAGGAAGATCTCTCTTTGCTGATTTTATACTGTAAAAAAGGGGTGTACTAAGATTTCCTATCTTTTTTACTCAGCGGTAGGACACAAGGGTGCATAAACCAATGCGCCGTAGCTAAGTTTTTCTCTGGTTTTTGCAGGTCTTAACTACGACTAACTAAGCTTCTAAACTATCCTACCTCCTCAAGATAAACAGAGCATGAGGGCGTAGGAGCGAAATGGTATGGTTGGATCACTTGAATCCTCCGTCTCAATGGAATATGGCCGAGGCTCTGAACCTTCGGATATATACCAAGATAGGGCTCGATACAAGCAAACACTCGCTACGGTAAACTGGATCTGAGACTTGCCAAGGAGGAGGAACCCCTATCCGAGGTATAGGCTTGGAAGCAGCTCACTGGAAACAACAAGGGACGATGGCCTTTCTAACAGGATTCCCGAGGAGGTGACGACACCTGTCCAAAGTCTAGGCTGCAAGAAAGATCATTAAACGACATCAAACGATAATGATTGATGACAAAATATCCAAGGAGGCGACGACACCTGTCCAAGGAGGAGATTGAAACAATGCACTATTTAAAAACAAGACTTTGAATAACTCAAATAATTAGATCAATCAAGCTTGCACCATCCGATTTATTTCTTCAAGGTTCTTCAAAGAATTACAAAGGTCGGGACAGCAAAGGCACGAAATCATGCACAATTGCGATCAACCAACGAACTCTCATCCAAGAGTGAACAGATATAAACAAGCGAACTCTGGCAACAGTGGCGCAGCAATTTTGCTAGCAAATAAAGGTTCAATAAATAAAGAACCTAAGGCTCTTATTTATAGGAACTCAAAGGAGTAGGCAACCCTAAAATCTCCTTGAGTTAACAAACAGTTCTTGCCAATCAGCAAGATATTATTCTATGTCTAAATGTAGGTGAGCAAACAGTTAACTGGAAATCTACTTCAGTTAACTGAAACTAAACAAAAGTCAAACCGGAAGTCTACCTCAGTTGACTGACACCTAACTAAAAGTGAACTTATGTTACAAATGTGTCTCCAAAATAGACATCCACCTTTAAAGGAGATCTAAGATCCACAAATCGTGGGAGTCAATTAGACATCCTAGATTAGTGGGATCTGACATGCATGATCTGTGGAGATCTGGAGCCAACTCGGAAAGGGGCATCAAGTTGACTTCAGTCGTATTTATTGCTACTTTGGAGGGTAGGACGTCTTTCTTGAGGTGTTTGACACCTCATCACCATTGGTCAACGGTGCTTTTGTTCATTCGTTGACTTCTTCATACGGAGACCGTTACATGTCTGTCAATCGTCAGCTTACCGCTTGTCAGCAACTTGATGTATGTATCTCCTTCATTCTGCTTCCCTTAGGAGGGTTACTCCTTTTCTTTTTGTCTATGTTTCCACTTTGACGTGGAAGGTAGTGTAGTATTAACCGATGGTGGCTCTGTGTTGGGAATGACTACCTTCCGCGTTCTTTTGCAGCTTGGACGTTTTCCTTGATCTTTCTCAATGGAAGAATGTCGTGTGATGAAACCGCGAAGCTTGACGATGAAACCACGAAGCTTGACCACGATCACTCCAACTGTGAGAAATGCACATGAACTTGCTGCATGTGTAAAATTCCAATGGTTACAATCCTCTAAACTAGCCTTGGAAGGCAATCAGATATACGAGGTGAAACCATTATGGAACCTGTGGACTTGTTTCTATGCTTGTCAATCTGGCTAGATTGACCTCTGGGTGTGCCTGACGCAGATCGGTGCCAGTCGTTTTCAGAAAATCATGGAGTAAGACCATTTTGGTCTTGTATTCGTCTTGGGAGAACTGCGTTCTGAAAACCTTGAAGATTGACTGTGTACACGATGCTGCTCGGACAACTTTTTCTGGAACTGCTAAAAATAGCCTTGCCGAGGGTAATTTTTACGAAATATTCTGAGACATGGGTTTTGTTGAGAATAATTCTCTAAACAACCCCAGATCGTCAGAAATTCGGAAAAACGAGTTTTTCTTTGACATGCAAGAGCCCTTTGGTGGCAGAGGCAGCGAGGCACCAGAAAGAGATTTTTCTCGGAAAAATCCAACACATGGGTTTTGTTCGTGCTTCAGAGCTGAACAAACCCAGTTTGTCCGTTTTTCAATATTATGACTTTTTCCGGAAACCCTAAAAATAGGGGCAGCAAGGCTACTTTTTCTGGAAAAATCCAACATGTGGGTTTTGTTGAAAAAGCTATGCTGATCATACCCAGTTGGCCAGATCTGTGATTATTTGTCGTTTCCTGTGACATGCAAAGAAATATAGACAGAAATAGAGGAAGTAGACAGAAGATGGATTGGAAGTTATAACCTGCCACTTTGCAAGAATTATGCCTTTTGATGCAAACTCTGATAAATAGTCCCTCTGTGCAGCAGATCTTCAAAAATATGAAGAACGGTGAAAACCCCTCTGTCAGATCTTCAAAAATGTTGGAGAAGAAAAATATTCGTTCTTGAGCTCCTCAACCCGCAAAGAAATAATGAATAATGGATGCCTAGATGCTTTGATATGTCAATTTGGAGTTGCAAGCATCAATTGGGCATCCAACTCATGATTGAGCCTGATTTGGAGTTCAAAAAGGTGATTTCCACTGATTGTGGAGTGTTTGGCCTCTTTTTGTCTCCAAAATTTGTTAACTCAAGTCAACATTTGCTATTGACTTTCTTAGGCCTCTTTTTTTTGGAGTTTTGATCATTTTTGCAGGTTGAAGTGCCTCTGTTTGATCTTCGATCCTGGCTACTCAGTTGATCTTCGGCAATTGCTGACGGATCCGTTGTTGAGATGGGATCAGCTTGATGAGATATGCCTGGGAGAGATTAACTCAGAAAACTGAGGTTGGACCTCCAGAATGAGGGGCGCCTTTCTTCAAGAGGGGCGCTTTTGGCTGTGCCTTAGTCAATTTTCATTGACTGTTCTTCGTTTTGGCCTTTTTAGACCCTCTGTGCTCTGATCTGACGTTCCCGTTGATGGATGAGTCGAATGACTCTGCTTGACGATGCATCGGGTAGCCAACTCAATCTTGCTCAGGATGACTGACTTCTCAGTTGATGACAACAAGTTTTGGTCCTTCAAACTTAAGGGCGCCCTTGGCCAACAGGGGCGCTTTTAGCTTGTTGACTGATTTTGCTTATGCTTTGAACTGCCTGACTTTGATCTCCTCTATCAGATGACTGATCTGTCAGAAGTTTTTTGCTGATGGTTTCACTGGCGAGACTGGTCATAGCTGAGAAGATCATCCTGGGAGGCAGTAAAGATTCTGAGTGAATCTGGATGCCTTCAAGAAAGGGCGCCTTGCTTCAAGAGGGGCGCTTTTAGCCATGCCTTAGCCATTTTTTGGCTTATCTTTCCAGTTTTTCAAATTTGGCTTTTTCTGCTTGATCTCGTCTCGTGATCGTCTGGTGTGTCTTGTGGACTTGCTGTTAGATTGATCACGTAGCCGAGAGGAAGCTGGAAAGATATCATGTATAAAGCTACAGCTCTTGGATTCATCTGATGTCTGCAACTGAGGGGCGCCCCTGGCCAGCAGGGGCGCTTTTACCTTGAAGCTTTCAGATTTGGCACTTCTGTCATCAATGGATCCTCCATACTTTGCTGACGGTTGGTCAATGATTGCTGAATCAGATAATCTTGCTGATTGTTTCGTTGTCGAGCTAGTATGAAAGTGAAGAGGATGACTGTTTTGACACTGCCAGATGATTTGATTTTCCCTCTAAGGTTCAAGGGCGCCTTTCTTCAAGAGGGGCGCTTTTAGCCACTGTAGACTGTGTTTTGCCTTGGTAGACAAAACGTGCACCTTCCAGACTTAGCCAAATTTTGGCCTTTTTCGTTTTGAGAATCTCCTCCGTTGAAACAACATCTTTTCATCCTTTTTCGCCATAGCTTCTTGGTTGAAGCTTTTGAGGTTTAGCTTTCAGCACCTGGTACTGGCCAATCTACCATTAATGGCTACGGAGCTCCTAACTTTGTTCCTGAAAAATAGAAATAGACCCACCAGAGTAAAACATGCATTTTGATAATTCTGACTTGATCAGTGTGATCGTGAAGGCAATTAATCCTATCAGAATTATTTTCAAACATTTCCGAGAAGGTCCTATTTTTTAGGATTTCCATAAAAATAGGGGTGTAAAACCCTAATTTTTATTTTTTCAGAATTTTAACCATAGGTTCCTAGACAGAAACCCACAAAGATTTCATGTTTGTTTTGACCTAAAACATACTTTCGATGGCATTTTTACATTGTTTAGCTCAATTTAAGCAGAATGCCAAAAATTTCATTTTGGCACAAACAAGATGTTATTTCCAGATTTTATGGTTGCTGATTCAGTCATGGTTGTAGGTGAAAATCATTAGCAACTTTAAGGGTAATGCTAATTTGATTATGGGTATTTGTTCATCATGATTCTATGCTTGAGGTGATCCCACCTTGAAGTTTGCAGATTTTAGTTTGTTGTTTCTGATTTTTAAGTAGAAAATTGCCCCTCAAGAAGGCCATACCATGTTGGGACTACCTTGGGATTCGTGCCTGATCATTCTCTAAGCTTTAATGCAGTTTATGGGTTGGAGATTGGGCGCCTACTTCTTAGAATACTTTTACAGTTTAGTTTACATCATTCAGAGGTATATTTGAAGAGTTATGAGCATTTCATTTGATTTACATGTTTGTTGATTGACATTTTCAGTCTACTGTTTATGCATATCAAATTGTTAAACATTCAGATTTTGGCTTATATTTTGGTGATTGAGAAGATTATATATTGTAATAAACATTCTTCAAGAGTTTGCATTGATTATATTATTGTAACACATAGAAAATGCAGATTTATTTCATTGTAAGGCTAAGATTTAGTAGTACTAATCCAGTCATTGTTCTTACTGCATTTACTTGTGATTTCCTAATGCAAACACTTTAACCCTTGGCTGGTTTGCCGCCAGTGTGGAGAATAAACATTTGTATCTCTCTTTCTCACCCACTGTCAAGTGGAGAATTCCCACTGTTGAGTGGATGCTCGCCGCAACGGATGAATTAGTTTTGAATTGTAATATTTTTCCCCCACTTTTTGTTGGTAGTGTGGAAAGTTTCTCATGGCTGGTTATCCGCCTATTTCAGAACTCTGGTGTGAGGCCTCCACCATATGTTAGCACCTCGCCTGTCAAAGGATCTTGAGTGCACATTCTTGGTGTCGAGTTTAATCTCTCTCTTTCAATGTAATCATTGTAATATTAGATTCAGTAGATCCTAGGGATCCTCTGACCATATGCCCGCCCCTCCTCCTTAAGTGGTTTTAGGGTGCATTCTTGGTTAGAGTTCTTCCATGCACGTTTTGAGTTACGCTAACCTTAACGGGTGCTTGGTTACATTGTAAATGTTCATTTAAAAATCAAAAAAATTGAAAGAGTATATTTCAGTGGTATCAGAGCATGTTTTCCTACCATCCTGTGAGTTTCAGCGCTTCGGTTATCAGATGAGAGTCAGAGAAGAGAAATACTACATCAGAAAGCAGAACAAAGTTTAGTTTCAGCTTCAAAAGTTTTTGAAGTTGACACATTTTCAGAGGTTTGTGAAACCTTGTCTTGTCAGATTAAGGTATGGCTAATGAAGAAGAGAGGAAGTTGGCAAAGACTCTCTTTTTGGTTGGAAAGAGACTTGGCAAAGGTTTTCAGTCAAGGAGAAATGAAGAGAATATTCTTAATTTGTTAGAACAATGTTTGAGACAAGTGAAGCCATCACTTTCAAAGGAAATGCAGTTGGCATTAACTCCTACAGTTAATGTTTTGAAACAGCCCTATTGGTTGAGGCATCCAGATGATGAAACTAAGCTGCTGATTTCTTCTTGTTTCATGGAAGTGATAAGGATTGTGGAGCCACAATTGCCCTATGATGAAGAAAACTATGAAGACCATATTAAGTATGATTGTGGAGAGTTTTCAAGATATGGATGAAACTAGGAGTGTTTTGTTTCCAAGAAGAGTTGCTGTCCTGAAGACATTTTCAGAAATAAGAACTTGCATCATTTTGATAGAATTGGGGATGGACAATCGGATTTACCATTTGTTTGATTATCTATTCACTTCGACTTAGAGTGAGCAGGAAGAGGAGGTGTTTGCAGCTGTTAAAAATGTTCTAATTGACACCATCAAAGAAGTTGATACTATTCCCGAAAGTGTTCAAGTCCTTCTTAAGAATGCTTTCGAACGAGAAGAGCAGATTTCTCCAACTGCTGATTTGTTAGTCAAAGAAATTTTCAGTCATTGTGAAGAAAAATTAAAGCCATGTTTGAAGAAGACTGTTGAGGACAAAGAGACCTCTGAAGCTGAAGAGGAGGATGAAAGTTGGAACCCCTTTGAAGACATTGCAAAATTTCAATGGGTTATCTACGGATTTGCACTCATTCGAGCACTCTGTAGAAGAATGTAATGTGTCAGTGGAAGCTTTGAAGACTAGTGAGGTACTCTTGTTTTCTACAGAGGAGAACAATGAGTTGACTTGTGTGAAGAAGCCTCATGTTGAAGATTCAAAGAAAGAACTTTTGGAAACAAAATTTGAAACAGAGATGCAAGAAGAGGCCATAAGTGCAGATTCAAATAAAGGAAAAGTTCAATTAGTTGAAGATATGTGTTCAACCAACGAATTGCTTTTTCACAATTCCAAAAAATGCTGGTTTGAAAGTCAAGTCAAGGAGGAGAAGAAGAAAGAGGAAGTTGAAGTCTCTTCCCATTTCAAAGCTGATTTGATCAATTCTCTTGAATCATGTGTAGAAGACAACATGGAAGGTGAAGCTTCTAGAAGTTATAAGGCAGATTTCTCTTCACCTGAAAACAAGCTAAGGCAAAAAGCTAAGGAATTGGAAGGCACTATGGATGGAAGGATGAAGAGTGTCCATCACATGCAAGACAAGTTGGGAAGTGCAGCTCAAATGATTTTTGAAATCTTTGTCCATCAAAGTTGTTCTACAACATCTCAGCCAGGCTGCCAGCATATGAAGATTGCAATTCAAGCTCACAAACAGCTGAAAATGGAATTCAAGTTTTGTCACAGCTTGATGAATTGCATCAGCATGTTGAAAATTTGATTTATGTTGTGCCTAGAGGAGAGGATGTATGTTGCATTTCCATTGCTGATATGAAGTTCATTAAGTTTTCCTTGGAGGAAATCAAATCAAGTATTTTGCACATCATTCATGTTAAAGACAAAGTGGCCAAAATTGTCAACAAGGCATTGGAGTGTAACGAGCTCACCAAAGCCAAGTTGCAAGAAGTGCATGAGACTCTAATTGAAGTTGAGAATCAGATTTCTGTTGTACATTATTCATGGGAGCAAGAAAACAAAAGAAGAGCCGAGGAGCTTCAAGTAATTCTTGATGAGCTTGATCTCATACAAGAAACATATGAATTGGAATGCTGTCTTGAGAAACCGAAGTATACAAACTCTCATCAACAAGTTTTTCAGGCTTTTGACAATTTGTTGTATGAAGAAGGTGCTAATAAGGTTTATGTAAATCCTCTTTTTGATATTGATGAAGGAATTGCTTTAGAGATTACTAAAGGAGGAAATTTGAGTTTGTCTTCCAGCGTTGGAGAGTTGATACGAGAGTTGCATGAAGTTGAATCTACTGCTGCTCCTAGTGCACCGACTCAGCAAGAATTGGTAATTCTTGGAACACAAAGAAATGACGACATTCTTATTGTTCATCAACAAAGAGTTGATGGTCATGATGATGAAAGTCTTATTTATTTTTTGATGAAGATGTTTGTGAGACTCTTGTCAGATTTTAGTTCCTCACCACCTTCTCTTAGAGTGATAGATTTCAGGATTGTATTTGATGAAGGGTTCATGGAATCTTTCCGGCAATATATGACAGAAGATTTTGGGTTCCATTTCTTCAGCGAACATAGGTTTGTTGATTACTTCTTGGAGTTTCAAGAAGTGTTTATTTAGATGGAACAAGAGAATCAGATGATTCATGTGATAACAATTCTCCGTTCGAGAAATGGTACTGCATTGTTGATAGTATGGGATCCTGGCATTACTTGGCAAAAAGATAATATTAAAAATTCTAAAAGGGATAAACCAACACATTGTTTTCAAAATGTTGTTGAGATCATCAGCTCTTGTGTTGGGGCTTGTCTCCAATTGAAAGTTAGTATTTGGGATCTCAAGTATTTTTTAATGAAGAATGGTAAGCATAAAAAGTTAGTTGGAGAGATAAGTGTAAAAAATTCAGTTCTATGATTGCTGCTACCTTCTTTTTCTGTTATTAGATTTTTATTTCTGATCATAAATTGGTGTCCTGGGATGGAAATATGATTGGAAGATGGTTTGTGGTGGCATTGGGACCTTCATTGAAGAAGCCACCAGCCTTGTTCATGAGCAACTATGCCAATCTTAATGAGAGATTCTTTTGTTGCAGCTGTTGCTTATTGTTGGGGATGCTGATTTTTCATAAATCAGATTTCAAATTGTCTAAATCAGACCTGTTAATTGGTTGGTGTTTCCATTTTCTAACCTTCCAATATACTACTAGGACTGATTTTGAGCCTCGAATGAGGAAAGGATTGTTACAGTACAGCCATAATTCATATATGGGATGTTCTCTAATGTTCAACAGTGGCTTTCTTTGTGTTTTCTCCTATACTAGTGTTTGGGGCAGTAAGTTAGAAACTGATTTGGTCCACCAATTGGAGACTCATAGGGTGAAATTTGTAAGTTTTTCATGGTGTCATCTCAATTATATCAGTCTATTTCAAAGAAGGCATTATACATCACAGAATTTTGAGGATCTGATGGGGGATCTCTTGCAAGGAGTTGCTCTTTCCTTTGTAAGAAGTGTTGGAAGAGTCACATATGTTGTCGTGACTCTGCTTGATGTTATGAGGAGTTATGATATGGAGCATGCTTTTGAATTGAGAAAATTATTTGCCTTATTGCTTAGGAATGTGTTAAATTGGCATGGCATAGTTTGCAAACTAGGATTCAGCGATGGACACAAACCCAAAAATATGACTGAATAGGGACTCGAGACAGGACTCAAATAAAAAAAAAAAAACTGTAATTTTACAAAAAAACAAGAACAAATTAATGCATTTAGAGAACATAAGAGCTTAATTTGATTATCAAACACTTATAATTCAAAGCTTACACATGTTATATGATCATCAAACACTCAATAATTGAAATTTAACCATTCATAGTCATCAAATACTCATAGTTTCAATGTATAACAGCATCATAAGTTTATAAATGTTTACATATAATCATGTCAAAAAGAGGAAAACATCAACAACCACATGTAATCTACATCTTCCTCTTTCCCCTCCCAATGGTACTCAATTTTGGAGGCCTAGAACTAGAAGGTGCCCGTGTTGTAGTATCCAAACGAGGACTAGGAGATCGAGCAGGGGAAAAATGATATTCAAATGTGTCTTCGTTGTCCTCCATGGCATCCAATCTTGTTGCTTCTTCTTCTTCTGCTGATGCTCTCTCTAATTCAGCAAGATCCTCATCAATAAGGAAGACATCAGCCTCATCATTTTGTTCAGCAATAGTCCATTCACCATATGGATCAATGTCATCCAAGTCGATAGACTCGTGTGAAACACCCTCCACCTTTCTAGTTCGAAGGCGAAGGTTGTACCGAACAAAAACTAAATTATTTAGGCGCTGCTGAGTCAACCTGTTTCTTTTCTTTGTGTGAATGTTTTCAAATAAACTCCAATTGCGTTCACACCCAGAAGCACTGCATGGCTGCGACAAGACACGTATGGCTAGCTTTTGAAGATTTGGTGTGCTAGCACCATGGTTCTCCCACCATAGATCTACTAAAACATGTTTAAAAAATATAAGTATTAAGAAATAAGAATAAAGTAAAAAATCTATATGTAAGAATCAAGTTTCTAATTTCATTTTTTACCTGGTTGTTGTTTTCCTCTCCTTTCAATTGCTTGTTGGGAGGAAAAGAGTCTCCCCTCTGTACCCTTGTAGACCTTGAATAGATAAAAGAAAAAGTAAATCAAATATAGAAAATTCATAGATAGTCAAGGCTCAACATTGCAAATTCATAAATAAGATGTAACAAATCTCACCTCCAAATCATCAAGCACCTTATCTCTCAGCTCACTATCAGGCACCATCCTATCAATGAAAGTGACAACACCTTCCATGACCTCCTCATCCGCCTTAAATGAGTCTGAAAAGTAGAACTTCGGATTCAAGAAGTAGGCAAAGGCATGAATCGGCTGGTGGAGTTGATTTGTCCATCTTCGATCAATGATGCACCATATGATTTCATATTTCTTTTTGTTGCCGCCATAGTAACGTGATATGGCCTCTTTGGCCCTATCCATGGCCTCATAGATGAAACCCATTGGCATGCCACCTCCATCCACCATACGAAGAACCCTCACCAAAGGTTCTGTCACCTAAAAAAATGAAAACAAATGTTAAATTATAACAAAATTAACCCCTCAAAAAATAAAAAACAGCAAATAGATTATCATGTATAATTTTTTTTGTGTGATTGCTACTTACCCCCATCAGCTCCTCTCCATTTTTGATGAATGTCTCGTCAAAAACTATGGCAACAATCCTCTCCCCTTCAGCTCTATTGGAAAATGAGGAATCCTTCCAAGCATTGGACACAAACATTTGCTTGAGATGACCAATGGCACCAAAAATGTTTTGCAATGTGAGGAAGTGGCTAGCAAATCGTGTCACTCCAGGTCGCACAAGGTCCTTGCCATTTGTGAATTTCCTCATCAAAGAAAGCACCCAAGTATGGTTGTAGATAAATTTGTAACACTTTTTGCATCTTCAACCACTCTTTTGACCCATGAAATCTTCCCAATGTCCTCTAGCAATAGGTCCAAGCAATGTGCAGCAAATGGAGACCATGCAATTGTGGGATACCTCTCCATAAGTAGCCTACCTGTAGCTACATATGCAGCTGCGTTGTCTGTGATAATTTGGACAACATTATCAACTCCAACCTCCTGGACCACCCCATCCAATAGACTGCATAAAGTCTCAGCATTTTTAACTTCATGGGAGGCATCCACTGATTTTAAGAACACCAATCCACCATTTGAGGCCATTAAAAAGTTTAGGAGAGTTCTATTTCGTCCATCTGTCCACCCATCAGATAAAATGTTGCAACCTTTTCTTCGCCAAAATTTCTTTTGTTCATCAACCACAAGCCGTGTATTCTTTACGGATTCCTCTAGCAATGGCCCACTCAAATCTCTAGCTGATGGGGTCTTAAACCCCTTTCCTAAAACTGTAAGGGCGTTCACTAAACCTTCCTAATATGGGTTGTTTGCAACATTGAAAGGTAGATTATTGTAGTACCAAAAGTTTGCAACAACCATCCTAGCTTCATGATGTTTTTCCTTATTCCAACCGGTACCTTCAAGTGAAGGTTGTGCTCCTGGAACATTACGTGGAATAAAATAATTTGTTCCTGATGAAAGATCGTGGCTAGCACTAGTAGTAGAATAGGAACCCTCGGGACTCTCACCAAAAGATGAATGTGGAGCACGAACGCTTGGACTTGCAGCAATAGCACCATGGGGCATAGTTGGTGTAGAAGGGGATCCACTCATCACTAATGCTAGGGCATTCTTTGTTTTCTGTCTTTCATCTTTTTTTAGCTCATAGTCAGCAAGAAGGGCCTTTATCTCTCTAATAATCTCAAGAGTAGTTTTAGGGCATCCCTCCACATTTTGCCCAGGTATTCTTGCAAGGTGGTATTTTAATCTGTTTATTCCTCCTGTCATCCATTTCTGACATTCAGTACATGTCACTTCACCTTTTTTGGTTCCTGGTATTCCATGCAAGGTCTTTTCTCATTCCCTTTGGATTTGAAGACGACATTGCTGTTTCAAGTTCAACATGGAAAAAAAAAATCAGCAAGGGTTTGCAAACAAATCAGCAAAAAAATGTGATTCAAAGTTTCATTTATTTGCAAAATAAAAGAATGCAAAACCAAGCTAAAAATAGTAGGAATTAGGCTATTAAGGAAAATAGAAAAAAAATTGGCAACATTTCCCCTTATTTTTCTTGATTTTTTTGATTTTGAATGCAAGAAAACAAAAAAAAATAAAAATTGGCAGCATTTCTCCTTATTTTTCTTGATTTTTTTGATTTTGAATGCAAGAAAAAAAAAAATTTTAAAAATTGTTAGATCACTTACCTGGCTCTATTTTGATCTTTTTCGCTCCTTCTCCTTCCTTCTTTCAAGCTGAAATCAAGTTGCAGACCTAAAAATTACAAACACTCAATTCAAAATGAAGTAAAAAGTTAAAAAAAACATGGGTTTTAACCCACATTGACGCCCAGCCGTGCAGGAGAGTCCTGGGTCGGGACTCCCGAGTCCAACCTCTGGACACGGCCAAGTCCAGAGGTCGGACTCAGGAGTCCCGACCCAGGACTCTCCTGGACTCAACTCCCGAGTCCGTGGTGGGTCAACTCGGCTCAGCCACGGACTCCCGAGTCTGCCGAGTCCGCGACGAGTCTCGAAGAGTTTGCAAACTATGGTTTAAACTTTAAACTATTAGCTGACCCTTATAGGCTAATACAGATGGTTAGAGGATCTTGTTTGGCAGATATCGAAGTGTTTTTCCTCTCCAGAGTTTTGGGTGGTTCAAGATTGGCCTTTGTTTGCCGTTTCAGGGCTCAATTGTACACACTTACTATTTATAGTAAGTCATCAAGTCATGAGAGTCCAATGTTTCTATTTATAGTAAGGCACCTAGACATGTTGTGGAAGCAATGTTGATCCCAATTTTCAGTTGGATTGGTGAAATAAAGATTAATGTGCAAGTTATATCATTTAATTATTATTAAAGGTGACTTTAATAATAATTAATCATTAAAAAGCATATTATAAAGATATATTATAACTTAATGTCTAAAGGGGGCCATTTAATGACTTAAAGCACATTAAATGATTAATTAAAAGGGGCGCCCACTTTGAGGAATTTTATTAAGTTCTAAATGCACATTTAATATTATTTTAAATGATTAAGAGGGAGCCTTCTAGAGGATCGACTTCTTCTTGAGAGATTATAAAAGGGATCAACCAAGGCTATTGTTATCATCTAAGATTTTGATATTTGACTTTGAAGTGTTTTGTTGTGGAGAAGAAACCTAGGGTTTCTGCAATTTCTACAATTTTTGATCATTGAGAACGAAATCTCTCATTGATTTGCATACCTGTGGTTGTGGTTGTGAAAGATCTTCCGAAGGATTGCCTTTGAGATTGGCTTCATCTAGAAGTCAACACTAAGCTTCATTGGTGAAAGATTTGAGAAGTTTATTTCAAGGGTTAGAAGAGAATCATTCGAAGAGCAAATAAATCTTGAAGGCTGGATTTATTTATTGTTGGCACACATCCTGGGTCGTACATCTTCTCTAGACCCAGTCGTACCTTCTTCTAGGGCTAGCATGTTTTCTCAAGGCCAAAGCGCCTAAGGTTTTGAGCATATTTCTTCATTGTTGATGGCATCCATGCTTGGGAAGGTGTTTGCAGTTGTTTTCAATGTAGAGAAACCCTCAGTTGCTGCAGATTGATCATCTCAAGGGTTTTGCACACTGTCGTAATTATTTCCAGAAATTTCCAATTTTCAGCATAAGCAATATTCTAAGTTTCGGGTATGCTTTTTTATGTAATAACCCTGTTAAGGTGTAATGTCCCCATATTAGAGACATGAAATGCACAGACTATTTTTTTGATTTTAAAGATTGTTTGATAAAGAGAAATGAAAGATTGATGGAATAAGATAAATGAAATGCATTATTATCAACTGTGTAAATCGACGTGACAAGGTTATGACTCGTTACTCTCATCCATAGTTACAAGACTCGCCTAAACTCGGCGAGCACTCGCGAGTCCCGAGGCGGGTGAGGCTGGACGAGTCCCAGAGACTCGGATGACGAGTACTCGCCGAGACTCGTCGGACTCGCCGGACTCGGCAGACTCGCCGGACTCGCCGAGTCCCGTGCCAAAGACTCGGCCGTCACTTTGTGGGCTTGAGTTGGAAAAAAAACATGTTTTAAAGTTTCTTTTTTTTTCTTTTTGCTTTTATACTTGCCTCTATTCCTTCAAAAGGCACTTCATTTCATTTTCAAGCCAAGTAAGAGAGAAAAAAGAGAGAAGAGAGCCAAAACACATTTGCATTGAAGGAAAATCAGCAAAGAGATTAAGCACCAAATGCTTATTGAATCACATTTGTGCAGATTCGTAGGTGATTTTGCTACATCTAGAGGAGTCTACAAGGGATTGGAAAGAGATTTGCATTGATTTCAAAGAAGATTGAAGAGGTATGTTTGAGTTTTGAAGGTTTTTTTTGTTTTTTCTTAACCAAAACTTCATTTCTCTTCTTTTTTTCTTCTTTGTTTTTTCTATTTTGTTTTAGTGAAACAAAGAACAAGTTAAAAATAAATACAAACCCTAGGTGTGTTTGTTTAAGTTTTTTGTTGAACAAACCCTAGGCATTCTTGCAAAAAAAAAATTTTTTTATAGTTGCAAATTTGCAAACCCTAGGTTTTTTAGTTTAATTAAAAATTATACTTTGAATGCTAATTTTTTTGAAATTTATGTGTTATTGCAGCATTGTTTATATCTATAAATTGTCTCCATCATATTCACCATGTCTCAAAGTAGAAGAGATCCTTGTTGGAAACATGCCATTATTACCCCTGGGCAGAAAAAAGGAGAAGTACAATGTTTTTATTGCAAAACATTTTTTCTTGGGGGTGGCATTAATAGATTGAAATACCACCTTGCATGTATACCGGGCCGAGATGCTAATCCTTGCACAAAAATCCCTGTTGAGGTAGTGCGTGAAGTCCAAGTGCAATTGGAAACCTTTGAGCAACAAAAAGAGTTAAAAAAGAAGCAAAAAGACGAGATGGCAGTCCTGTGTGGAGTTGGAGATTCGAGTTCTCCCATGCCTCCAATTCCTCAACGGCCTTCACCTTCAGTTGTTGGTAGTGGTAGTGGCAGTGGCAGTGGTAGCGTTAGCATTGGGCCTAGAGTTCGTGGATCTAGGCTAGATTCATATATTTTGCCACGCACTACTCCGAGTTCCCAACCATCTATTGAGAGCATGGATTGGAACAAGGATAAACAGCTGCAATTGGAGACTTCTGGTTTTATTGCGACATTCCATTTCATGCAGCCAGGTAATTCTTCTTTTGTTTTGTTTTAAAATATATAGTTTGTTGCTTGATAGTTGATTCTTTATCTCTTGAAGTTTATTTTTACAGCTATGTTGAATTCAAATTGAAATTATACATTTTTCAATACTAATTACTAACTAAATTTAATTTTTTTGTGTTAGGTCTCCATATTGGCAAAATATGATTGATGCAGTTACTGTTTGTGGGGCGGGGTTCAAAGCCCCTAATGATGAAGAGATAAAAGGCCCCATTTTGTCCCAAAAAGTGGCTGATGTGAAAGCCAAAATAGAGGAGCAGCGAGAAGTTTGGAGGACGAAGGGTTGCACCATCATGACCGATGGTTGGACCGATAGAAGAAATAGGACATTGCTCAACTTTCTTGTTTCTTCCTCAAGTAAATATTTTACTTCCTAAAATGCATTGCTTTAGTGATTAACATTGAACAATCAAGATTTTAAATTTATATTTTTTTGAATCATTTATTTTGTTTATTTTTCAGGTGGTACCGTGTTCATTAAATCTATTGATGCATCCGGCCACAACAAAAATGCTGAATTCCTTTGTGAGGCTTTGGAGGGTGTCTTGGCTGAGGTAGGAGAGGAGAATGTGGTGCAAATAGTCACGGATAATGCAGCAAATTATGTTGCTGCAGGTAGACTATTGATGGATAGGCACCCATCATTGTTTTGGACACCTTGTGCCGCTCACTGCCTTGACCTCATATTGGAGGATCTTGGAAAGCTTGACTAGATCAAAGCATGTGTGGAGACTGCAAGGAATATTTGTAAGTTCATATATAATCACACATGGGTCCTCAACCTTATGAGGCAATACACGAGGCAAAAGGAGTTGGCTCGCCCTAGGGTAACACGCTTTGCTACCAACTTCATCACTCTACAATCCTTACTGCAGTCAAAGGGAGCTTTGAGGCGGATGTTTGTTAGTGAGGAGTGGTCTTCCTCAACATATTCTAAGACAAATGCAGGGGTGAATGTGTCAAGTTGGATTTTTGATGAGCAAAGCTTTTGGGTGCCTACTAAGGAGATTGTCAAGGTAAATGTAATAAGTAATTAGTTTAGTAACATTATATTTTCATTCTTATTTTTATTTTATTTGCTTATTTTGTTGACATCTTACTTATGTCAATGTTTCATAATAATTGCAGTTCACAGAGCCTTTAGTGGTTCTATTACGAGTTGCTGATGGGGAGAAGCCCGCAATGGGCTACATATACGAGGGCATGGATAGGGCCAAAGAGGCCATTAGATCCATTTATGGGGGAATTGATAGTAAGTATCAGCCCATTTGGGAGATCATTGATAGACGATGGCACCTCCAGCTTCACAAGCCCCTACATGCAGCAGCATATTTTCTCAATCCGGCATTCCAATTCCGCAAAGAATTCAAGGCGGATGAGGAGGTTTTGAGTGGGCTCTACACAGTCATTGAGCGGATGTCTGATTCTCATGTTGGAGCCCAAATTGTCACCGAGATAGAGATTTTCAGACTTGCACAAGGAGATCTCTTTGCAAGAGATATATGCAAAGATACTCGATCGATATTGCAGCCAGGTAAAAATTTATTAAGGGCATAATAGTAGTTTTAAAATTATCACTTTTCAATCTTTTATATTCAATGTTCATATTATAATTAAATATTCACATTTTCACAATGAGATTTATTTTTTTTCTTTTTCTCATCTCAGATGCATGGTGGGAGAGATTTGGTGCTAAAGTACCAAATCTTCAGAGGATTGCAATTCGAGTGTTGAGCCAACCATGCAGTGCCTCGGGTTGTGAGTGCAATTGGAGTATGTTTGAGCACATACACTCCAAGAAGCGCAACAGGTTGTCAGTGTAGAGGTTGAATGATCTTGTTTATGTTCATTACAACTTGCACCTTCGCCATAGACAGATATTGGGCATTGACTTGTCACCCATCACATTGGAGGAGGTTGATCCACAATCAGATTGGATCACTGAGACTGAGGATCCTGTTTTTACTGATGAGGACTTTGATTGGGTCGACCAGGCGGATCGAGAGGCAGAGGCAGTAGCCATGGCAGAGGAGGAGGATAGAGCAGGAGGAGACACCTTGCGTGCTGGTTTGGGTGCCACTGAGTCTGACACTGAGACACAGGCAGAGATGATGGCTGCAACATCATCCAGGACCTATCTTAGACGTCTACGCAGGAGGACTAATGCTTAGTGATGCAGGCTCCTTTGAGCCATAGACTTATAGGCTTATAGATTTTGTTTTACTTTTGTTATATGTTTCGAACTTTTGATGCCATGGATTTCATATTCCATGAGTATTGTATACACTATACATTTCAAAACATTTATATATCTAACTATTTTGACTCTTACTACTATTATTTGTATTAAGTAATTACTTATTTCCTTCAGCCAAAATTTGCATTTATACTTATGTGATCAATATATGTTTGTGTATAGGATCATAGTAGTTTCTATTTCATGATGTTATTGTGTATTTAAGGTTTATTTACTAAAGGGTGCATGAAACAAGCTTTAAATCCTTAAAAATCTCTGAATTTCTTGGGTTTTTCTATTTGCCGAGTCTTTGCCGAGTCTTGGGCGAGTCTTGGGCGAGTCTGGGCTCTGAGTCCGAGTCCGAGTCAAAAATCGGCTTGCCGAGTCCGAGGCGAGTCCGAGTCTTGTAACTATGCTCTCATCCCGAATAGATCTTTGTCCGGTATCCACTTTCCTAGCATCATTTGATGGTATAATGACTATGCAAAGGGCGTGTGAACAGTCTCAAAAGGGACTCCCTCAAGGTGTTCCACCCGTCTTGGGACCATCCTCTAGAGGACCAAATTACCTGTCTTTCCCTCCACAAACTCCCTATCCCTGCTGAGTGCTAGCAAACGAAATTTCTTGGCTCAAATCTATCTTTTTGAGGTAACATCATAATCTCTCACTGAGACACAATAATTGTTGCAAGCAACATTATTGTGTCCAAAAATAACGGCCCATATTTTGTATATTAACCTAATTTATATAGAAGACTTCGTAATGCTTATTGATTGTAATCAACATTTGATATATCTTGACTTTTATAGTCAATTTGATAGGTTTATCAATTTATTCTTATACAGCCTAGATTCGTTCTTTCTTACCGAAGACGTCCCTACCTGTAGCTGAAGCTGTAATTTATCTTTATTGATGGCTTTATCCTGTCACTTTGTCTTTTGTTGACTTCCAACTATTGGCAGCTGAGTGGAGAATATCCTCCTTAGAGATATTTGCCTTGATCAATGGCTTTTATCATACCCTTGTCCTTGGTCGATTTCCAATGATTGGGCTGGGTGGCGAAAATAATACTAATCCTTCTTCAGTACACGCGATGAGGGAGAATACACCTGATCCTCGTCTTTACATGATATTCCCCTTTTTTTCCTTTGTCCAAAACCCTTGTTACTTCTTTATATCCTAGTGTCTTAGAAGGAAAAGACACATCTCTTGAATTAAGACGTTCAACCGAATGGACTTGACTTTTGTTAAAAGATTTCTATACTTAACCACCACTTGTAACTGATAGCTCATCTTTCTTCTAAGTAATAATTGTTACTTAGGATTGATTAGCTTTAATTTTAGTATTCCTTGGGGATTCATTACTCGTATGGTTTTCCTGATCTTTACTAATTAACGCCTATAGTAATCTCTCCTCTCTTTGTCCAAAATATAAACTCCACATCAATCATAGTATCTCTTCTCCATTGCATGGTAATTAAAATTAATGAATAGCGATGGGAATAAGGTTGCACATATAGTGTAATGAATGATGACAGATATCTCAATGCTCCGAAGAAGATAAAGAGGGTAGTGGCTATTCAGATTCACAGGAGCCCCCGATAAAGAATATTGAGTAGAAGTGTTTGGTATCGGCGATGATTTTCAAATAAGCTCTAGAATATTTATCTCCGAACATACGACTATTGATATCCTCAGAATGGTAGCAGCAATCAAGGTTTCATGGCTGATAATATATCTTTGAATTCTTAGAGAATGCAAGATATTAGTGCTTAAAGTGCATGGCGACAATAATATAAGATAGCCAAACATTTATTTAACGCTCCAAAAAGGTAAGTCGATAGTAATGAATATTGGTGGCAATGTAGTTTCTCCCATCAAATACGATTATATGTTTAATTGCTCCCGATGTATAATAGTAGTTGCTTATTTATGATTATCACAATTACAAGCTAGCCTTTAATCATTAAGATTTATATATAGGGATATCTCATATATAAGAGTCATAAGATTTATGATTAGGGATATCGCATCCCCACGACACTATATTAGTAATAATGATTATAAAATAATATTTACATTGTTTAGTATTTATATGTAATTATCATTTACAATGACATTTTAAGCATTTATTTTATTATTTAATCCTGGATGTTGAGTTATCTATAAATTGTGAATCTATCTCCCATTATCACAACTATTATAATAGCTAGTATTTATCATTTGGGAATTGTATAATTATATTTAATTTTGATAGTATAATAGTAATTATAATTATGATATTGTCTTTGACAATCATAATTATAATGACATCAAATGTTTAATATTTTAAATATATATTTTGTCATTTTACTATTACGATTTCAAGGACATGACATAAGGCCAGCTATTAACAAATACAATTTCATTTGCAGCATTTGCATTTCCAATTGTTTGGTTATTTCTTTAATTTTTCTTCCTGGCATTATCTTTAATAAAATATAAAAACAAGCAAATATCATTCAAAAACACAAATCAAAATGCAAATTCAGAAGATACCACCAGAAATACAGTTGGGGAAGAACTAGGGTTCTTACAGTGGTATCAGAGCTTTAATCCTACCAGCCTAGAGGGTTAAAGTATCTTATGCAGCCATAGGAGATTGGTCCACACAGGTATTATACTCGCAAAGGGGCAGAACAACAGGAAAATCAAATTGCAGATACACAACAAGATAATATGGGTGATAGAAGAGGTGGTAGTCCACCACGAAATCAAGGTAATAATGAGGAAAGGGAAGCAAGAGAAATCATGAGAGGTCTTGCAGCAGGGCAGCAGGGCAGCAGCATGTAGTTGATGTTTTGCAGAAACTTACAGCAGATATACAACAGTTGAATACTTCTAGAAGGAAAAATCATGAGCAGGGAGACAATGGAAGTGTGGCTGGGACTCCCAGGGCACAAAGAGCACCTACTCATACCACCGATAGACCTTTGCGTCCTAATTTTTGAGGAATGAACCAGAAGAAGAGAATGTTGAAGAAGATGAAACTGCATCGTTCGAAGATAATGTCATGACAATGCACGATGAATGGGATTTTCTAATACCTCAAGTAAAGGAGCATTTGAATTTTGACCCATACATGAGTCAAAGGAGGGAGCACTACAGAACAAGACAAGATAGGAGACCAAGGAACCAAAATAGGGACCTAAAATATGCCACAAGCAAGCTCATACTTCAAACATTTGATGGTAGAGGGAAGGTCATAGCACGAGCTTGGATTCACAAGTTGGATAGCTTCCTGACTCTTCAGCCTATGGCGGAGGGGGATGCAATCAAGTTTGCAACTTTGCATCTGGATGAGTTAGCTCATGATTGGTGGCACCATGGGATGGTCACCTTGCAACATCACCTCATCACCAATTACCAGGAATTCACTGATAGGCTAATTGAGTGCTTTGACAGAAAAGACCTATTGTGACCTTTTCACACATCACCCCATTCAAAATGGGTACCCCCTAATTTTTGCTCCATTCTGGTCTTTTGGCTTTGGTTTTGCGGTTCTCTCTTTGTTCCTTCTGTCCTTTCGGGGATGCACCTATCTTTGGGCTTAAGTTGAAATTTTGTCTAAGTCTGTGAAATTAGGGTTTTCATTCTTCAAGTTGGTTTGAGGTTAAACAGATTGAGCAAATTGAAATTTGAGTTTGGCTTTGCAATCTAGAGGCTTCAAGCAGGTTCCCATTAAAATTTCATTGAATTCTGACAACTTACTATTTTTAGTAAGTACTTAATTTGGGGTCTTTTCCTCGGGATTTTGGAAATCTGACTGCTTCACAATGTTTAGAGCACTTCAAAGTGCTTGCACGCAAAATTTGAGCAAATTCTTGCAACTTTTTATTTTTAGCAGTTTTGCCTTCGGAGGCAATTTTTAGGGATTGCATGTATGATTTTTCAATGCATGTCAAAATAGTCTTTCTGGGTTTTTCAAGAGCTTCCCAATGATATAACATGCAAATCAAAATGATGACTTACTATTTTTCGCAGGTGCTTGCATGCAGACTAGTTTTCTGGGTTTTTTTGAGTTTTTCGAAATCTCTCAGGAAAGATGACATGCAACCACATCCGACAGTCGATTGACCAGTTTTTTAGGCACTTACTATTTTTAGCAGGTTCACTCCAGCAGTCCCAGATCTT
>CM021101.1:867637376-867728674 GCA_007115665.2 Sequoiadendron giganteum
AAAGGTTTTAGATAGCCCCTTAATGAACAAGAACATGAGCCTTTTGTCTGACACATCTGGAACCATCACAACAAGTCTTTGAAATTCTGCCACATAATCATCCACAGACCCTTGTTGGCTTAGGCTCGTCAATTCCTTGAAGTATGTTTCCGGATCTCTTCTATCAAACCTCTCTATGAGCTTTTGTGTGAAATCAACATATGAGGTGATAAGGTTAAATCCTTGCGTCACGACTCCATGATGCCACCACTCATGTGTAATCCCAATCCAAAATGTAGAATGGCAAATTTGATCGCTTCATCTTCAGGCATTGGGCTGAGTGAGAAATATGTGTCTAGCTTTAGTACCCATGCTCTCACTATCACCTTTCCCGAACCATCAAAAGTTGGAAGAGTCAACTTACTCACCCTATGCTATAAATCTCTATTGGAATAGAATGTTGATTGTCGCCCTTTTGATCGATTCCTTGCATTGTGAAGCTAAATGAATGGGATTTGATTTCTCACATCTGGATCAATCTGTGCATTAGCGTCTATGCTTGCCTCAACATCACCTTTGACAAGTCTTTGCTCATCTCCCCCATGAGTAGATCCATTCTTGGATAGGAATGTTGATTGTGTGGGATGGGTAGCCTTCTTGTTTTTGATTTTCAGACCCTTGGTGAGTGGAATGGCTGCCTTCCGAACCATTATTTGATGTAGATCTGAAGGTGTTGGTCATGGTGTTCATGGACTGCTTCATCATGTTCATTTGAGTTGTTTGTTCTTGTTGCTTGGCCATTTGCTCCTACATCTGGGCCATTTGCTCCTGCATTTGGGCCATTTGCTTTAGAAAATTCTCCCACAGCTCATCCCTATCTGCCATTTTCTTACCTCTGCCTCCTATTCTAGAAGTCTCAGCTGTTGCCTTCTTTCCCTCTCAATGGCTCGCTGCTCCCTTTGGCTTGCTTGCATAAAATACCCTCAGGTTGGCAAGGTTTGAGGCTCTGATACCACTGTAAGAGAACGGACTCCAATTTTGTTTACAAGGAAAAAATATCAACTCAAGAATAATCTGAATAGTCAAACAAATAATTGAATAGAGAATTGAAAAAGGTAAACTTCACATAGTGACTAGTAACCACATAACAATCATGAATAATAATTTCAGAATTAAATTCAATATGAGTTCACAGATCGGAAACTGCAACAAAGACAATAGATAGAATGATCGATCTGATTTATAGGGATTGCCAATATACCCAAACCCAATTGAGAAAATTTAGAGCTCTGCCTTTGACTCCTTGCTGATGTTGATGGCAAATGATGGATTCTCGCGCTGAACCAATGTAGAGGGTGGGTTCCACGAATTAAAAGGCTTCTCGTGGTCTCTCGAGGAATCAAATGGCACTGATTCGGTTTACTCTGGCATATGAAGGGATCGAGATGTATCATTTGGACCTGCAAATGCGTTTCTCTAGATCCCGTGGGTTGCAATTAATGATGTCGCCACTGATGATATTGCCACTGTGCGCTGGGATGGAAAGATTCACATATGCCAAACAATGCAAGAACTAACCACGCTAAATCTAAGTGGTGAGTGTCGACTAAGATCACGATCTGGTGGGTTCTAATGGCTATGCGGATGGGTGGAAGTGATTTGCTAACGCCAATACCAGGACTATTGTTAGTAAGCTCAGTTGATGCTAGGATATCCAATCGCGTCCTTTGGAGGTCTTGTTTGCTGCGTGCAGGTTCCGATTTTAGTCCGGATCGTTATAGGTGGCCAATGATATGAGTGCTACGGTGGTGTCGATTATCACCAATGCCTAGGTGGTGCTTTCTATCCTGGACTCTCGTTAGAAGATCACCCGATGAATCCAATCTGTTGCCATTGAGACAGAGGTTTTCATCCCTAACCAGTTCCATTTGAGCATGCTCCAAAATTTTCCAATTATCAATCAAACCAAATGACCTTGCATAAATACATTGGCAACCAAGAGGTTGGCCTCACAACAAAAAAATTCAAATATTAAATTGTTGCGCCAACAACAAAGGGTCGACCAGAATTATAAATTAAAATGTTATTTTATTAATAATTTAAATTTATCATTATTTATTAAATAGTGTTTAAAAACACTTTCTTTTTTGATTGATTTCCCTCCAAACTTAATTTGAAATGTTTGGGACATGACAATATATCTCTTCCAAACAAGGCCCATGCTATATAACAACTCATACTCAATATGGGCTTGATGAAATTGAGGAGATTTTCAACATGATCCCACCAAATGACATCTAGGATCATTTGCTTAAGATTTTCTGTCTTTGCAGTGCTAGATTGCCTCCATATGGACCAATTTTGGTTGATAACTATGTTATAAGGTGTGTCTTGGGCTTCTTAAGTTGTCTCAAAATAATTTTGTTGGAAACAAAACGGGTCTCAACTAATTTGAAAATCAAAATAAAAAATTAAAAGATAAAGATTTTTAGAAAAGAAAACATGAACTTAATTAATTAAATTATTTACTGAAGTGTAACGTATTCATTAAAATAAATTTAATTGCTTCACTTTCAACAACTCCATTTTGAGAAGGTTTTGAATATGCCTTGTGACATATGGTGCTTGGTGTTGAACATTTGGATCTCTTTTGCTCGACATACACTTGTTTGATCCAATCAATTTTGATTCCAAGTTTTTGTAGCATAAGTTTGAGAGAGTGGACAATATAAGGTTTCCAAAAGATGTGTGAGTAACACTCCTCAACTAATAAACTAGTTTCTCTACAATTTTTGACATCTCGTATAATTTGAACAACATTTCAAGACCTCATTTTCTCAGCAGTTGTCGTGAGAATGTTAACAATAAATACACCATTCCTCACCTCCGCCTCTCAATCCACTACCTTCGAAAACATTGCTGCTTCAGGGGATACTGCAATAACATTGATTAATGACCAATTTCTTGTATTCTTACATCATTTGGAAGCTATGGACACCCTTGTCTTGACCCATGAATCTCTTATGGGTTTCTATGAATCCTCTACAAACTTCACCTCCTTTTATAGTAAGGTGTCACATAGCTTTTGAAAATCCATGCCCTTGTACTCTTTTGGAGCCTCATTAATTGCTTTCATCATTTGTTGCCAATATGGTGAGCAGACAACATTGAAATCCAATCTGTTTGCATAGACACATCTCTCAATGTGTGAATCAAAATGTCTTGAAAGTCATTGTGAAATGCCATTACGGATAGTCTCTTTGATCTCTTATGTGTAAAGGCCATGGGTTCTTTAGGGGTGGCTAAAACTGGGTTGCTCTCTATAGGTTGAAGATTAGATGGTGGTGGAGGAGGCTTCATTTCTTGCGATCCTTTATTTGACAAAGGATGATTTAATTTGTGGTTTTCTATTTGATCGACTTTTTCTTATTTAGTAATATATGCTATGATTTGTAGTTGCGAAATGGATACATTATTATTTTCTTGTCAAGCTTTGACACTCACAAAGTTTTGAAAGAAAATATCTAGGTTTGGTAATGCATCTCAAGTACTTGCCTCTAACATGATATAGGTTTCTAGAGATGCTTCATCTTTAAATTGAAAATCTTGTTTTCCATCCAACGATGCAATTTCTTCTACTTTCTATGGAGGTTCATTAAAGATTCACTCACATGTAAGGAATAATTAATTTGATGTGTCTTCATTCATTGTGCAATTGGTATGTCTTGTCTCTATAAAAAAAGTTAAATCATTATTTGGCTTGGGAGATGCCTCTAAGACTATCTCTTCAACAAGGAAGCCATATGCAATTACTGCTAGTATTGACATGGAAGTTGTATCAAGGAAATTGAATATTGCTTGTGAGCTAGATGGAAAATAACTCTTCATCATCGTTGCTTATTCATGAAGGAGCAAAACGGGCTTTTGGAAACAAGTCATCGCTAGAGTCTCCTTCCAAGGATCTTCTTCAAACACTTTCCTCCTTGTTGCTTCTTGACTCCATAAACACGCGTGGTCGTTGAAAGTATTCACCTTTTTAGTATGAATAGGTCCATTTTGAAAACACACCATCATAGGGTTGCCCTTAGGTTTATCTTGAAGCTATTGTAGGTTACTTGAAATCCTTTGATTGTTTGATTTGGGGTAAGTTGTGAGTTGCATCATGCAGAGAATCTATGTACAATTAATAGCACCATGCTCATCTATTGCAAGGAATGAACAAAAAGTGTTTAAGCTGGTTTTAGGAGGTGCTTCCCATGAAAGCTTTTTAGGTTGAAGTAATCTTAAATGGTTGTTTCTATTATTCCTTTGAAATTGCCTTTGGTATTAATGAGTTGAACCATTATGCTAAAATTGTCTTGTCATATTAGTCACAACAGTCACTACTTGTAGGAGATGATTTGCAAAACTAGTATTATTTTCCTAAGTGAGCCTTTCAGGATTTCGCTAGTGGTTATGATGTTATCTTCCAGATTTATTGCCTACACTTGAGCCTCTTGAAATTCATCAATTCCCATGGAACCACATTTGTGAAACAATTCATGAGGATTTCTAAAGATGGCCTTAGAGTTGAGTTGATCTTTCTAGTGAGGCAATTGAATTGCACCACAAACTTCCCCAATGGTTCATTGCTATTTTTATTTGCATTGGAGAGTTGAGTAAACATGTGACTCTCCTCAACTAGTTTGAAGCATGAATTTTGTATGCATTATTCCCCAATTAGTGATGGAATTGGTGGCAAGATGACAAAATGATTCTATTGCTACTCCAACCAAAAAAAATTGATTGTGAGATTTCCATGTGCTACTCCAAGAATGCTGCAAGTTGTGGTGAATGCTAAATATGTTCATCAAGGTGTTGTGTGCTTGTCACCATGGAATTTCGATAAATTCTTCCTTAGGCCTTGTGGGATGTCATGACAAGCAACAAGTTATAATGTCCCTTGCATGACTATTAGAACATTGCACCAAAATATTCTTTTCACATTTTCTATTGACAAACAAACCCAAATTCTTTTTGATCACCAAGATCCCAGTGTGGGCAAGGCTAGAGGATACGAAAATTGGGTTGTGGGTTAGCTTGAAATCATAACCAAATGGCAGCAAGTTGTCTAGATTACAATCAAATATGTAGATGCAATGAGCCGTTGGCAGAATACAAAGTGGATCTGGTCATATCAAAATGGTAGATTGTTAGCAGATTTGATCAATGCCAAATTGGCAGATAATGATATGCGATGGATCTACTGGTGAATTGTTGAAGACCTTCTTACAATAATTTAATTTGGACCCAATAGAGAACCGTAGAGGATCTTTGCAAAAAATTCAATACAATTGGTGGTGAACAATTCAACAATAAGAAGTGTGAAATATTTTTGATATCTCTCTACCCACCTTATAAAACTAGTTGAAAGACAAAGGCTAGCATTAATCCGTGGAATATATCTGTTGAAATAAGTTGTAGAACCCTCTAAAAATGTAACTTGCATAAATCCTAAATTTCTTAATAATATTCAACTACAAATGATTGTTGGAGTTGATAGTGAACCCCAAAGCTCCCAGAAATCACTTGCAACCAAAACGCCTATCACAAATAAGAGATCAAAGCAATGATTATGCTCATGCAACCTTGAGAGGAGAATGGATCCACACAAGCATCTAATATTGAGATTAACCTGAAATGCAATGGAATATTGATTACAATGAAAGGTGAATGCTTATAAAAGAAAAAAAGAAAACCCTAGATGAGGGTTTGATTAGATTGAGACATGTGTCATCATTTAATGCAATGAGACAACATAATCTAAATATAGCTCAATCTAATAATATTCTTTTTTTTTCCTAAGTTTACCTTAAGTAATTAAAGGCAAAGGTGCCTAATTATTATTTAATGATTAATTAATTATGAGGTGATGATTTATTTACTCCAACACCCCCTTTAAGATCAACTTAGGGAGAAACTAAACAATTGATAAAGAATGCAATGATGGATGGGTTTTGGCTACAAGGCTTGATGAGGTACCCATGTACAAACAAATGAATCTCTTATAACCAGATAAAAGGGAAAAACCACATGGAATAAAACTCCTCTCCAAAAGAGAGAAAATGAAATAATTGCCTAGTGAAAGAAGGATAGGAGGACTCAATGTGACCCCCCAAGGATTGCTTTTGTCACACAAGTACAATAGATGTCCCCCTAGTAGAAGAAAGAAAAAGAGGATATGAATCCCCCCATAAAGAAAGAGCTCCCATGCCAATGATGAATGCCTAAGGACAAAACACGATCCATTGCTTGCAAATAATGTTTCTTCCCTTAGGAAGAAACACATCCATTGGTGATTGGAGAAGCAATTCCCAAAAGATGGAAGAATCAAGAATCGAAACCCAAATGCTTTGTGCCTCTAAAAATTGCTCAAGTGTCCACATGTCGGAATGAGATGATGTCAATCTAGAAACTCATGAAGATTGATGTAGAACAAGTTCCAAAGATGATGAAGATGATGGGTCAACAATGATGATGTGGCTATCAACGAAAAAGGGACGAATGTCCTCAAAGTAATCCTCCAAATCTGCAAATAGGACTCAACAAACAAGGATGATATGTTTGCAAGATACAAATCCCAAGTAGCTATGTCTAGAAGAAAATGAATGTCTTGCTACATTGAATCAATAGGGGCCAAGGATGTGGCGATGTTAAGCTGATTAGTGTTGGTGTGCGTTTTAATACCCACCGAACACAGAATAAAATGCCCAAGGACACTTTATCCTCTCTTGAAAAGTAATTGCAAATACCTAAAAGATAATACAATGACTCCAATGTTTCTTTTGGCCAGGTTATGACATATGGACAAGGTCAGTGGGCGTTGTGATTTGCTGGTAATCACAAGGGGACTTACATAAAATTCATTTCTCAAGTCGAGGACTTAGACAGTTTTATCATTGAGGCTCTTTAGATGGGTGTTTCAGTTTTTCCAAAAAAAAGGGCAAAAGGATAAGGGTTTAGAAATCTAAACTACGCCTAAGAACTCAAGAGACGACAGTGACGAGATAAAATAGGGTAACCACACTTTGTTTCGCCTCCCTTTGGACAACTACGCAAAGCGGGTGCAATCTTCAACGGAAGTGATAATAATTTTCATGTTTGAATTGATTAAAACAAACAAAAGTTAAGCATCCACAATTTAATGGCTCAGACTAACTTTGCACATCAAATACAAATCATCCATTCGACAAAAGTATGAGCTAAATCTTAGATACCACTACTATCAAATCTATCATCCACTTAACAAACATATAAATGAAGTGCTAATCTAATTCTACTCTAAGTGTTGAAGGAGAAATATTAAACCTTGCACACTATTTGAAAACAAAAGTGATTCTAAGCAAATCATGCACTAGAGCTTTTATTGACGGAAATAGTCTTGTCGCAACAATATTATACTACTCACTTCACCAATTGTAAATGAGAGCAATCAAGTTTATATAGAGTTCATGAATTTGAATAAACGGCTCAGATTAAAAATGAGCCAACGGCCAAGATTAAAACAAATAAACCCTAATTAGGGTTTCCCAAAATGACTTCAGTAAACAGAGAGTTGACAGGGTGATGTGGCGCTTTGGAGCTATTTTCAAGGAATTACATCCCGATCCTCCCGCGTCGCCGTGTGTTCAATGAATCTGGACACGATCAAGGCAACTTCATCCATGGTGACCTGAGGAAGCATTCCGATTCTGAATTCCAGTCCGTCCACACTCTCGGCGCATCTGGCAAAAGTATCCTCCCACTCTGGCTTGGTCTTCTCAAAAGACTCTCGGATGCTTAAGAAGTTCGCCAATTTGGCCCAATCCTGCTTCAGAATAGGTCCTGTGATGGCAAAGATGCCTTCTTGGACCTTCCCTTTCAAAACCTCTAACTGCAGGTCATTCTCTCGTAGAGCCTCCTTATCCAGGATATCGGCAATCATGTTGAGGAGTTTGGCCTGAACTTCTTTGACCTGTTCTTCCAATCTGATACCATCAACCTTCACCCTCTCCAAGACTTCGCCTCGTGCCGTCAAGGCCCAATACCAGGTGTGGAAGTCATAGGCTGCTCCTGCTGCAATAACACCTCCTTCTATAAGCTCCTGCTTAGGAACTCCTTTCAAAATCCTGAGGCAAGGGATTATACTATCTTGCACATCCGGAAGGTTATCCCATACTTTTGCCAAAGCAGCCAGCCTAGAAAGTAGGGCGGTGGCCTGACCATAAACCAGAGTCAACCTCTTCATGAATGCCTCAGCTTCAGTCCCCTTTGCTGCTATCCATTCTCTGGCTTCCCGAACGGTGACCATATTTTCTTCTCTCTTTAACAACCCCCTGTGAAGAGTTCGGAAGTAGAGGAGCTGTCGTGTTGTCTTGATCAAGCGGCTTGATCAAGTGCTGGATATACCCCTTTAGGTGCTCAATTTCTAACTGGCATTCTTTCCTCTTGGCTACCTCCTTTGCCAACCTTGACTTGATAGTGGACACTGAATTGTCCAAGTCTTCAATTTCTTGGCTCTTCGTGGTTGGGCCCAAGTCAATGGTTGTGATGGCATAATCTTGTGGAGCCATGTCCTCCTGTGGCCTGTCCACTGTAGGCATTGCGATCTGCACTGTCCTGTTGCCGGCTCCATCTCTCTGTATGCTCGAGAATTTCTTTGCTGGCTTCTTAACGGCAGTCTGCGTAAGTCTGGCCAAGAAGTCAGCAGTGTCATTCTCTTCTGGCTCCTCCACTGGCGCCTATACTTTCAGCCTCTCTCTTAGCCAATCCGGGATCGTCGGCTGTTCTATGCCTTCATCCTTAGGCCTGTCTTCCTCTGTCAGGAACGTCCAGAATTCCCCTAAGGGCTGAAATCATTCCTTCCTGGAAATCCTCATTTTGGGTGTCCATATTTTCATCATCGGACTCCAATATTTCTGTGCCCGTGGGAGATGGTGGCGCATCTTCGTCCGGCTGAGGCTCCATATTGTTTTCCGGAATCGGGGAAGGATCCCTAATGTCAGCCAGTGAAGCGTCTACAGTAGCCAGCATCTCCTCAATATTCCTAGATGCGGCCGAGTGGGAAGGCTTTACCTTAGCCTGCTTCTGAACTGGCTCCTTGCCTGTAGCTATCTCCTTCCTTTTCCTGGAAGTGGTGGCCTCTATCATCTCTACGCCGTGGGATGCGTCCGCATTGGAAGAATAGGATTCCGCCTCACTCAACATATCATAAGTTAAGGTTATCCTCTTTCGTCGGAGTTCCTAAATCTGTTGATCAACCCACCACTGTGTATACTTGACTGGTCTCATCAAAGTATTCAAATCGGCATGCTCGGGTTCTGACCATCTGACCATCGGCAAAGGCAAGGTCTCATCAAGGTGCGGCTGTACCTGCTGTCCATCTTCCTCCAACTTGTTGTGACCTTTTTCACACATCACCCCATCAAGATGGGGACCCCCTAAATTTTGCTCCATTCTGGTCTTTTGGCTTTGGTTCGCTCTCTCTCTGGTCTCTGGTCCTTCCGGGGATGTCCCGTTGTTTGACCCAGGTTGAAATATTGGTTAGGTCTATGTAATTAGGGTTTTCATCCTTCAGGCTTATTTAAGGTCAGACTGAGTTATAAAATTGAAATCCAAGCTTAGCGCAGCAGTCGGAAGACTTCCAGCAGAGTCCCCCTAAATTTTCACTGTATTCCGGCAACTTACTATTTTTAGTAAGTATTCAACTTGGGACTATTTTATTGAGATTTTGGAATTCTGTCAGTTCCACTGCATCCGGGTGACATCAAGCTGCCTACACGTAAATTTTGAGCCAGATCAGACGACTTGCTATTTTTGGCAGTTCAGGCTGTAAGAGTCAAATTAGGGTTTCTACATGAGCTTTTCAGATGCATGTCTGGAGAATCCTTCTGGGTTTTCCAAAACCTTCGCAGTGATGTAACATGTAAACCGAGACAACCACTTTCAGAGTTCAGCCTTCGGAGGCTATTTTTAGGGTTCGCATGCAGTGTTTTTCAACGCATGTCGGGTTTTTCTTCATGGGTTTTTCGAGAGCTTCGCAACGGTGTGACTTGCAAGCAGAGAAGATCGAGTTTTGAGGACTTACTATTTTTAGCCAGTGCATGCATACAGACCAGTTTTCTGGGTTTTTCCGGGTTTTTTGAGATCCCGCGGGCAATATGACATGCAAAATCATCCGGCAGTGGATGAGTCACTTTTCAGACAGTTTCTATTTTTAGCAGGTACACTCCGGCAGCCGCCCAACACTCCAATCCAGCAAGCAGAACGACATGCAGAAGGAACGAAGTCAAACGGAGACCGTTCGGGATACATGCAAATCAAATTAGGGTTTCCACTTTTATAGGGGGTAAAATCCAAAAAATAGCCCCACCCATGTCAGGACACTTCAAGGTACCTGCTGGCAAAATTTGAGCAAAGTCGGAGAACTTACTATTTTTAGTAAGTCAGGGCACGGCTATAAATAGCAGGTCTGCACCCGAGGTTGGCATCAGAGTGACCCTCAAGCTATCAAGATCAAGCGTTGCAACTTTCAGGCAAAACGGAGCTACTGAAGTCAGAAAGTCAAACTTACTATAAATAGCAGGTGGCTATAAATAGCAGGTCAGGACAGAGGACTGGCAGAACAGGTTCACCAGGCAGAGAATATCATCTGATGAAATTTTCAGGCAAAACGGAGCCTTAGAGGTTGAAAATCAAGGGATTTGCTAAAAATAGCACAACTTGCTAAAAATAGAATGCAAAAACAGGTTCTCAAGGATTGAAGCCTTGAAAAAGTTCTAAGGCGTGGAAAACAAAAGCTCACCTAGTAAAATGCGCCCACCTCAAGGATTGAAGCCTTGAAAAGTTTCTAAGGCAAAAACAAAAGCTCACCTAGTAAAATGCGCCCACCTCAAGGATTGAAGCCTTGAAAAGTTTCTAAGGCAAAAACAAAAGCTCACCTAGTAAAATGCGCCCACCTCAAGGATTGAAGCCTTGAAAAGTTTCTAAGGCAAAAACAAAAGCTCACCTAGTAAAATGCGCCCACCTCAAGGATTGAAGCCTTGAAAAGTTTCTAAGGCAAAAACAAAAGCTCACCTAGTAAAATGCGCCCTCGAGGAAGGTGAGGATATGAAATATTTCTAAGGCATAAAACGAAAGTGTCAAGGGTGAAATGCGCCCTCCAAGGAAAATGAAAGCTTGGCCTAGCATTTGCGCCCATGATGAAGAGGAGATGGCCGAAATTTTCCTAAGGCATGAAATGAAAGCTTGGCCTAGCATTTGCGCCCATGATGAAGAGGAGATGGCCGAAATTTTCCTAAGGCATGAAATGAAAGTAGAGAGGTCAAAATGCGCCCAAGGCAAGATAAAGTGGCTAGGACTTGGAGAAATTTCTAAGTCAAGAAAATGAAAGTTCAAGACCCCATATGCGCCCAAGGATATTATAACTGTTTGAGAATTTTCTAAGTGAGAAATCAAGGCTTGCATGAGTAAAATACGCCAAGGTTGCTGGAGAAAATTTCCTAAGGCAACAAAATAAAAGTAGACACATGAAAGTGCGCCAGAGGTGTAAAGTGAAGGAATTTTTTTTGAAATAAATATTTCATCAAAATGTATACGCCTATGGTAGAGAAAGTGTTAGAAAATTTTTCTAAGTGATATAACACTTCACTAGGGAAAAATACGCCCTTGGCAAGGAAGGATGATTTGATGAGTTTTAAAATTCTCCGAAGGCAGTTGAAAGTTAACGAATCTTTTTTCAAGGGGAAAATTTGATATCGACGAATATTTTCCATGGGTCAAGTGAAAATCAAATGAACCCGCTTAAAATGCACCCATGAGTTAGCAGAGTTTGAAAATTAATTTCCTAAGGGAAATTTTAATATTTTCAGAAGAAATTCGTTTTGCCTAGATTATTTTCCTGACAGAAGTTAAATCTCAAAGGACGAATTATTTCGAGCACGCAAACAATTTTTTTAATCGCCCGGAGTTGAACGTTTTAATGAGAGAATTTAAAATGTCTAAGGCAAATTTTATGAAATCGAGGATTTAAATGACAGACATTTTAAAAGTTGGAAATAAATTTGCTACTCCCACGAATTTTTTCGAGTTGAATTTATTTAAACACTGCGAGATTTTAAAATGGAATTTTAAATCAAGTCAAGTGATTGTTTTTCTCGCGAGTTGTTTAAATCGCCAAGAGTTAACTGGCAGATTAAGAGGAAAATTCGAATTTTTTTACAAGGAAGGAATCATTATTAATGGCAACTGCCATAATAACCGGCTGACGACTAGCCCACTACTGCGCTTGAATTAGAAGATTCCGAACGAAGATAGTGGGAAATTGATGAAGGTGCTAAAAATAGCCCCAGCACTACTTAGCAGGATTCTCCGAGAAGAGTTATTTAAACAATCTCTTCTCTCATTTCTCCTCACATTATTTCGAAGTTGAAGTTGCTGAAGAAGTTCTGGAGAGATTGAAATATTTTCCAAGTGGTTGAGGAGAGAAATTCTGTGAGAGTTTATTTTATTTCGGAGTGTTGAGTTGCTGAAAGTACGAAGTGCTGGAGAAAATTTCATTTGCCGAGACTCTTTCTTTCGAAAAGCTGAAAGTGTGTTGCTGCGACTTCGAAGTTGAAGGTTGAAGTTATTTTCCGGAGTTGCTGGAGAATTTAATTCTCAAAGAGCTGAAAGTGGAGTTGCTGCGAAGTTTAAACGTTGAGAAGTTGAGGAAGTTGAAATTTCATATTGCTGGCAACTCTTTATTCCTCTAACTGCTGAAGTTGACAAAGTGAAGTCAAGGTTCGAACAATTTGTGCTGGAGAAATTAGCTACATTGCTGAAAGTTATTAGCTTGCTGCGTTTTTTCTTCACCAGTCAGAAGTGCAGTTGCTGAGAGTTGTCTCTAAACTCAGAGATTTTTATACAGTACGAGGTTTGGAGTTAGAAATTTATGCTGAGAAATTTTATTTTCAAAGCTAACTCCGTATTCGCAGCCATCTCGGGAATTGTTTTATTTTATTAATCTGCAGCCTAGCTTATTCTTCTATTTTATTTTTGCAGATGGCTGGCGCAAAGGATGTTGCAGGAACAAGCAGAGCCGCAGGCAGAGCTGCAAACACTGAAGCAGGCAAGGCTGGCTCATCCCGGCAGGCAATGATTAAGAGGCTCGCTAAGCCATTTCTCCCAAAGTCAGCAATAGTTTCAAAGTTGGCAGGATTGAATGACACCAACCTTGGTTCATTTAATCTGAATGCACTCAAATCGAGGATGTTCGGGCTAGGGGGCCATCAACCATCCGTCACGGCACATAATATAATGAAGAGTGGAATCTACGCAGCTGCTAGTTTTCCGCCAGCAATTCAGTGTCCGGAGCTAATTATGGAGTGCGCCAATCACTACAAGCCAGAACGTAGGACGATCGTCTCTCCGGATGGTAAACTGCTCGCCAACTTCACACCCGATGCCATCGGAGAAGCATTTGGGATTCCAACTGCTGAGGAGATGTTATACAGAACAAACAAGAGGGCAGATAAGATGTACTCTTCCTCTTTCGAAAGAGTCACTGCAGTCATCAACAGAGTTTGGATGCAAAAGCCGAGGCCACCCCGCACTAAGCTCCCAAAGCAGATAATTGCCGAGGACGTGAAACAAGAATACTGTGATTTGATAATGATGCTGAGCCGGGTGAATGGGAGTGCACAGGCTTACATTTTCGAGCCTTGGATGTTCTACTTCATCGAGATCATCTTGGAAGGAAAAGAGTGTGTCGATTGGGCTAGGATGATTAGCAACCACATCGATGAGCAATTCAGGAGCTTGAAGGTGACGAAGACTTTCTACATGAGCTCATATGTGATTTACATGTTGGCCAGAATGACTAAGTACAGAGGGATTTCGTATAAAGAGCCAATCGGCTGTGCCCCTGGTCAATTCAAAATTCATGAAGCCTGCACACAGCTACATTTAGCTAACATTGCCAACTATAAACGGGCAAATGATGCATTCACAATGCACATTGCGAGGACACTTCAGCAAAGGACGCAGCAGAGAATATCTAAAGAAGCACAGACACTGATTGAGGAATATGGGTATTGGCTCATCCAATTCCCGAAATTCACATATATTAGGCTGCAGGGGTTCACTTCGTATCCGTATCGGTTACCACGATACCCCACTGATCACATAGTAATGCTTGAGATATCTAGGCAATTGATTGCCTACGATAAGATTCAGAAAAGGAAAAAGAAGGGTGGGCTTGATTTCCCTATCACCATGGGAAATTCCATTGAGGTGTGTCCCTCTTTGCAGGCAGCCCGAGAGGCAGAGGACGAGCTGCAATCTTATCATTTGTCATATCACACAGGCAGGCAGGATTTCGATCCTTACGGGAACATCCGGATGGTACAGAACGTTGAATACCGGCACAGAGCTCATCTGGAGGACTTCTGGGCAAATGCAGTGGATGAGGCTGAGATAAGAAGAAGGATGTTTTCCAGACTTCCTCTCAAGTTGATTAGAGAATGTGAGATTATTCCAGTTCCCGACCAGGTGGAGGAGGATGTCAACGTCATGCAACCCGACTATGGGTCAGTTAGGGATACTCCTGTCCCACCACCTGATTGGTCCGAGCCAGAGATCATGGACTTGGACACTCTTTCTATCCCGGTGATGACTTTTACCAGGACTTGGGTCGACAGACATGTATGCAGACTTAAGAGCAAGTCGATCGCCCTTACTTATAGCTTGATGGGTGACCCAAGGCCGTTATCGGTAAAAAGAGGGAAACAAATTGCTCAGACATCGAGGGCACAAGTGGAAGTGCCAACCCAGCCGATACCGTTGAGGATAGAACAAGCATCACCCGTGCACTCACAAACTCAATCTTCGAGTTTAAGAGTGGTTTCATTATTTGCCGATCAGAGGGCAGGATTAGAGGAAGAGCGGGGACTTGAGGAGGTAGATCAGCCCAACGCCCGGGAATCAGCTAGTGTCAGTTTATCCAGGGGCGGCCAACAGGAGGAGGAAGAGGAAACAATGGCCGACACCATTTTCAGCAGATGTTGGACACGGCTTTGGAAGAAGAGGAAAACACAGAACAGGGGACCCAAGGGTCGGGAGATACCCAGCTTATAGAGGAGGATGAGCCTGAGCAAACCAGTGCAAGAAGAGAGGAAGTGCACGAGATGGAGGCAACAGAAGAACAGCCCCTTGTCATTTGTAATCCACAGCAGACAGTGCCTGATTGGCTTTCCGACAGAATGAGGAGAGAACCCGAGGATGACACGGATCCGGCCATTGAGATGGAAGAGTTCCTCAGGAGGATCAGTGCGCCACCAGAGAAGAAAAGGGCCCGAAAGTTTTCAAAGATCTCGACCGACGAGTCAGGTTCCCGCACGCTTCAGGTGGCTATTCCGAGGGAAGATTGTGATCGAACCGAGGAGAGGCCTGAAAATTATGTGATCACCACAGTAGAGTTGGGTCGTCCTACGGGAGCCCAAGTTATCGAGGAGTTCGATAACTCCTATCAGGCATTGAAGGATCAGTTGCTCCGCACGGAGGGGAAGTATAAGAAATTGAAGAAGGAGCACAAAACCTTGATAGGATATATGCAGAATCTAGCACGTCCAGGTGAACCAGCAGACCCAGCAGTAGAACGTCCATCGGAGCTTCCGAATGAGTCAGTTGTTGCCTTAGAGGATTTGAAGAAAATGGAAACGGAGGCGGACAAGTGGGTTAGCCGTGTTCATGCTGAGACAGGGAAATTCATGGAGGACCTTGCCGATGCTTATCGACAGGCCTCAAATATTTTGGCACGGATGGATATAGTAGATCAGGCCTGGGGTGATACTCGCATCTATCAAACGAAGACTGTACTTCGTTTGGGGGCTTTGATGCATGTACCTCTAGAAACCTTAGTGGATGGAGGTGTAATTCAGAGAGGTGATAGGTACGATTTCACCAGTTGGTACTCCTCGGTGGTCACAGGCCGTGGATTTCACGACGCAGCAAGGGCAGATTCAGCTAAAGTGAAGAAGGCAATGGGCAACATCTTGGGGGGAGTCCTCAATACATTAGAAGCCATATTTGCTAGAAAGTTGGTCCCAGAGGAGATAACTGCTGATGGTTTGAAGGGTAGACTGCCTCCATTCTTCTCAGCTGCGAAGTCACTTGTCCTGGATGACTTTGAGAATGTCTCCACGTTCTCTAGTATAATTCAGCATACCCAGGACGCCTTGGTGACATGGAAGAAATCTTGCATCCGATACGGACAGACGGTAGCAGTCTTGGAGTTCCAGCTCAACCATATTCCACCGATCTCTACACAGGAGGTTGAAGCAGTATTGGCCCGATTGATCGAGTTTGCTATCCGGGAGAAGGCCAGTGGGAACGCTCTCATTGATGAGGATCTTCTTGATGATGGTAGTGGGCATTAATTGCTCATTATGATTCCTGCAGGGGAGTGGAGAATATTCTGTGCATTCATTGCCCACTCCTCTCTGTGGCGGTTTTTAGGGCAGAAACCCTAATCAGGGCATAGGTGGCTCGATCTGAGCCCTTCATTGTAATTTGATCTGAACCGTCCACTGAATTGGACTTATTATAAAAGGGGCATCCCCCCTCATTTGTAATAATTAGAATTAGAATCAGAGATAGATCAGAGCTAGAGAGTATTGGAGATAGAAGTTAGAGAGTAGAGCTTAGAAGTTAGTTTAGATTGAGGAGGAAAGGAAGTTTTCCCATTGAGGACTTTGTAAGAAGTTGTTGTGAACACTCTCATAATATAAAGATTTATCATTGTTTGGTGGTTCTATCTTCTATTGTGAGTAGCTAGCAAGGCTTGTTCGTCTTTCCAATTCAAGGTAGATAGAGTAAAATAGATTTTATTTCATGCAAGTAGTTGTTAGCTGTGGAGTGTGGCGTTGTGATTTGAGCAAGTCTTCTCGTCCATACCACTAGCGGACTTGCTGATGGTAAGTTCGCCTTGCGTGGTCAACTGGAGTATCGGCACTTAACTTCGATTATGGTTCATGTGTTTGTATGCGTCGTGTTGACGGTATGAACGTGTTGTGTCATAGTTTGAACATTTTCTCATCCTTTGAAGATTGCACCAACTTTGTCGGAGTTGTTCGAAAGAAGACAAAGCGAAGTTTGGTTTGAAGATTGTTTAAGTCGATCTTCGTCCTCCACCCTTTTAGAAGTAGATCTGTAGAATCCCTATCCCTATCCCCTTTTAATTCTGCATTTTCTGAGTCAGTTTAGATACCAGAACAATATCGCCAAATCATTCATGTCCTAATTGCTTCACGGAGTTGAACAACTACGTAAGTCCCCTTGAAATAACCAGCAAAACACATCAACCAACTGAGTCTATTCGCGATAAAAGGAACCTTGGAGTCGAACACATGAACTTTCAAGCAATCTTAGCATGTGGGACACTTTGATCAAGAGAGAATAGAGTGACCGTTGGGCAACTTTATTCTATGCTGGCGCTGTCACAAAAGGCACGTCAACACTACGGATTCAGATTGTTCTAGAGAAGATTATTTCAAACTTCGTTTTATTTGCATGCATGTTTTATCAGTTCTACTTAAAGCATAGGCGAATTTTTACAGAAGAAGAGAGAAAACAAACAAATAAAACTTCTATTCTTCTGTCTTATTTTCCTCTATTCTCGTCTTAGATTTTCTTCGAATGTCAAAGATAACGGCAGATTTTTCAGAAAAGCATCATCTGGGTTTGAGTATGTTAGCATCAACAACAATACCCATGTCTTAGATTATTTTGTGAAAATTGCCCCGCTGCCTCTTTTCTAGAGCACTGTGCTTTTTTCCAAAATTTTCTTTGCATGTGGGCCTAAATCAAATTTTTTCGCAAATCTGTTGATCTAGGTTGTTCTAGGATTCATTTCTACACAAAACCCATGTTCCAAATTTTCATAGGAAAAATTGCCCCCAGTGCTCCTAACTGCCAGTTCAAATCTCAATCGAAAACCTTTTGCATGCAAGCCTAAATCACATTTTTCCGAATTTCTGACATCATAAGTCATCTTAGAATTTGATTTTGCGCAAAACCCACGTCTCAAAAAATTTCATGAAAATTGCCCTTTGACAGGCTATTTTTAGTCTCATCTGGCGTGATTTTGGGTTTTCCGGAGAAGTTGTCAGAACGTAGCCGTGTTCACAGTCAATAGGTGAGTTTTTCCGGATGCAGTTCGCGCAAACTGAATTCAAGACCAAGTTAGTCTTAATTAATGTTTTCATCAGAAAAGCTGACACCGATTTGTATCAAGTGCATCCAGAAGGTTGGCAGGCGTAGTCACTCAAGTACACATGGTTTCATGCCTCGTATAGCTAATTGTCTTCCAAGGCCAATTTAGAGGGTTGATACTATTGGAATTCTGCATGTGCAACAAGTTCATTTGCATTTCTCACAACCAGAGAGTTCACAGTCAAACGTAGCGGTTTCATCATCCAGCATTCTTCCATAGACAAAAGCGTCAAAAACGTGAGAAGTGTCAAGCTGCAGAAGAAACAATGGTCATCACTTCAGTTACAAAGCCGCCAAGGTTATCAGTCAATGAAGTGCCAGTTTAAGTGTGCAAAGATTTCCAGGTTTGCTTGAGTTGCTGACAAGCAGTGAATTGACAGTTGAGACATGTGACGACCTCTAAATGATGATGCAGTCGACAGCCTCGTGGAGGGGTTAATTGCCCGAGATCAGGGCCAATGAACTTTAGTTCATGGCGTCCCACCTTTTCCAAGATAGACATTAGACACAGGAGTTAAATTCGATGTCTCTTTTCGAGTTAACTCGTCGTTCCTTTTTTGCATGCCATGTCTTTCTTGGAATCATCTTTGTCTAGTTGGAGTTATTAGTTAGTTTCATTTCAATAAGGACGTGCATGTTGCACATGTCCATTTTGTTGAGTCTTGTTTCAGTTAACTAATGGTATCTTTCGTGTTAGCGATATAGTTTCATTCAATTAGGTTTAGAAAATAAAGATATCGCATGCTGTGAAACTCTAAGTTGACTCAAGGTGATTTTAGGGTTGCGTACACCTTTGATGTCTATAAATAAGAGTTTTCCACTCATTTGTAATTTAGCTTTTCCTTGTGATAGAAAATTATTGCGTTGTCGGCAACATACCTATTCTCAAGATTGGTTCACCCTTGTAAATTAGGACTTTTGCACGAGAGATTAATATATGTTGTGCCCACCTTGCCTGTAATATTGTCTTTTTGTATCTGTTCATGAGCATTTGTTTTGATAATGAATTGTTATGCCACTCGAGTTCCATGCAATTATTATGGTGAATACTTGCCTTAGTTAGATATAGTGGTTAGTTCAATCGTAGATTGTATGCGTGTCTCGACTATGCAATTTTTGTCCTAGTTGGCTATCTTTTGTGTTTTGTTATCAATAAGCCTATTCAAATTGAGCAAATAGTTGTGCCCACTTTGCCTTCATGTTGAGAATTTGTACTTAAAGCTTATCGTATGATATGTGTGATAATAAGCTTATTCAGCCAAGCGAATAGTTGTGCCCACCTTGCCTTCATGTTGCGAATCTGTACCCAACTTATCGTATAAAACCATTCCTGCTCCATTTCCTCATGCTCTGTTTTCTTGAGGAAATTGGATAGATTTAAAGAATTTAGCTTAGTTGTAGTTATATGATCTGCGAAACCAGAAAAACCTTAGCTGCAACGTTCTAGGTATTCTTAACCTTGTGCCTCTATCAGCTGAGAACAAAAAGATAGGATTTAGTTTACTTTTCTTTTCCACGCATTCCAACACAACGAGGGAGCTTCCCCTCCTAATTTGAAGAGCACTCATTACGCAGTGTGCATAGCTATCCGTAGAAACTTACACTCTAGAGGTGTTAGTTCTTACGCCAACAGTTTTTTGGCGCCCATCGTGGGGCACGAGGCAAGAAAACTTCAAGAAAAGCTAAACGCTTTTATTTCACGAGAATGACACTCTGACATCCGATTGCATGATCCACACAGAAGCAATGGATGATAACAACAATGATGCTGGCAGGAGACGTCCACCCCCATTACCTTGGGGTAATAACATTGGACCTTTGGCTTTTCAGTTAAATCATGATTTACCTAAAGGGTCAAGGAAGCGCTTTCCTCGGTTTCACGACGATGGAACTCAACACCCAGAGGATCATTTTTTTGCGTTCACAATGGCTTGCGTCGTCTTGCACGTGGCACATGAGGACATTGCGATGCGTCTCTTTGTCAAGACTCTTGCGGGAAATGCTGCCAACTGGTTCAATCACCTGGCGCCAGGCAGTATCACAAGCTGGGCAACTATGAGCGAGAAGTTTTTGGCGAGATTCAAGCCCGCTAAAGACAATCACCTGTTGTTTGCCCAACTTACAAATTCAAAGATGGAGCACAGCGAACACATGAAGGATTTTGTGGCTAGATTTAATCATCTTGTTACAAGAATTTCTTCTACACTCGATCGATCACCAGAGATTCTAATAAGCTGTTTCATAAATGCTCTTCCATCAAAGATAGCCTTCTTCCTCAAGATGGCACAAGCGACAAAGTTGAAGAGTGCACAAGAACTATAACAATGGGAATTTTTCTAGCGTTAGCAATATCACATGCAAAACATGAAAACCCAAAGCAATAATGAAGTGCAAAGGAATAAAATGAAAACAAATGAAACAATCTCACCAAAATGTCTTCATCCTCCATGGCTGACCTCCATTATACCTTCTCAACTTGCTGAAATATGTTGTTGCCCTTAGATTTATGATGAGCAAGCCAATGGAAATGACAAGCCCTAAGCAAATGTTTAAGGATTTTGAGTGACTATATGCAATACTATACCCTACTGCAACTAGTAAGCATCTAAAAATGTCTAAAATATGCCAAAGGAAATCTAAATATGCCTATGACAAATGAAGAAAGATGCAAGAGTATGAAATTGCAATAAAATGAGATTACAAGATGTGAGGTTGCAAGATATGCAAAATATGCAAGATCTGCCAAAATGAGACCAAAATTGCCATTTTATAGAAAATGCACTTTTGTGTGAATGGCCAAGATTAAAAGTTAGCAAGTGCCCTAGAATCAATGGACGAGATTCAATATAACAACCCACAATTAGGGTTAAGGCAACATTAGGTCAGATTTGAAATGAATGGACAAGATTGATTTTTAGAAAATCAAATCAATGGCTGACAATACATGTGACAAGAGATTCTGAGCACACAAAACGAAGTTGCTAGAGAATCAAATAATAATTTAAAATTATTTGATTTAAGAGGTGACGTTGACTTTTTGAATTAAAAATTATTTTAATTCAAAAGTGGTGGCGTCATGTGACAGTTAATAATTTTAATTTTAATTATTTACTCAAAGAGGGAAATTAGAAAGTGGGACTTATTTTAAATAAATATATTTTATTTAAAATGAGCTAGCAAAAAGTTATTTAATTTAGGTGGAAATTAAAGAATAAAGATATTATTTAATTATGGAAGAATGTGACAAAGGGAACCTTTTAAATTAAATATAAATGATTTAATTCAAAATTCAGGAGAGTGAACCAAATTAAATAAATAAAATATAAAAGGGAACCTTTTAAATTAAATATTAAATTTATTTAATTTAGGAGAGGAGAGGCTAATGAATAATTAAATAATTAAACATAATTATTTAATTATAGTGGAAAGTGGATAAAATTAAATAAATAAGAAATTTATTTAATTTTAGAAAGAAGAGGATTTAATTAGTGACATAATTAAATAAATAAATAAAATTATTTATTTAATAATCTAGAAGACATAATGGACAAAATAATTAAATAAATTTTTTTTTTGTAAGAAGATATTAGATAATTAGTGACACATTAAATAAATAATTAAAATTTATTTATTTAATAATCATGAAGAATAAACAGATATGAGTTAATTAAATAATTATGAATTATTTAATTAATAGTCAAAAGTGAGTCAAGGACATAATTAAAATGTCTTAATTATGCTAGAAGGATTAAACTAAAGCTTGCAGCCCTAGGTCATTTTTTATGTGTCTACAAGAACATGCCATCAAGTTGGACGACAATATGATCACTTCTGGCCTGATGAAGACGGATTCTATCAGATCTCCAGTTCAGCAACCGTACCAGCCAAAAAGTGACAACTTTCAGCCACGGTTGCTTACATCTCCATCAAGACCAATGATTGAAGTTGCACACAGTGTAGTATTTTTCTATTTCCATGACACCGATGCACATACCGGATCCACATGTCCGGAGAATCTGAGAATGATCCAAATCATGGGATACAATGAAGCTGCTCCTAGTTCTAGTTTTGTACCAACACCAAGTTCGAATGTTGTTTCACCACAAACAGACAACTTCGATGGCAACTCTGCTGCGGGATATTTTGATGAAGAACCCATAAATCAAGAACAAGAAGAAGAATACCGCCAGTACGCTCCTCCTGTGTTTACACGTGCTCAGCGCTTCAAGGCACAGAAAGAAGAAGAAAAAAGGCAGAAATCAAACAAGAAGGGTAGAGAAGTGTTTCCCACTTCTAAACTCAAATCTTCACAAGAGATTACTATGCCAGTTGCTCAAGAGACGTCTTCAGCAAATTTTGACATTGTAGCTTCCATGATGAAGACTAAGGTACAAATCTCACGACTGGAATATCTTTAGGACCAGAAGAACTAGATCAAGTTCTCAAAGTTGTAAAGAAGTAGGATGTGCTCAAGTCATCTGTTCTAGCAGAAGCAAAGCCTGAAACGGATCTTGGTAATTGTGTGACTCTGTCAGAAGTAGAAATTGAAGAACAGAACATTGCTTGTTTTGAAAAGAGACCGACAAAGGATAAAAATTCATGGACAGTACAGTTGGATGGAGATTGTTTAAATACAATTTCAGAAGAAGGGGAATTGATCATCTCCCCTAAAGGGCAATTGCACCTATCTGTGCAATTGGAATTCACTAAAGGTGAGAAGGAGGTGCTTTTGCAAGGCCTCAAAGATGCCAAAGACATGGGAATCAAATTCCTATGTGTTAAAGGTGATGTAGAGCTGATCGACGAGCCAATCAAAGGATATTTTCAGATCAGAAAAGATCACCTACGGCATTATAGAAATCGAGTTTGGAACTCGATTGATTGGTTTGAAGAAATTGACATCCCAAGGATGGACTACAACAAAACTTATGCCTCAGGGATATTAGCTTTCCCATTTGCATCATATTCTAACTTTTGTAAGAGTATCTTTGCATGGGTATGCGAATACCTGAGGATCTTCATTCACGAAGGATTGCCTCCTACAATGCCCATCAAAAGAGAAGTAAAGCCTTTCAGGTAGAAACGACATTGGTGGGAGGCTCTTCTCACTCCCATGCAGTGAACAATATTCAAAGCACTTAATCCCTTCGGGGGTGGAGTAAATTTTCTTTAAGTAATTTTTATTTATTATTTTATTGTTATGTAGTAATGTTTTTCCCCGTTTTGTGAAATTTTGTCATGTTTTACGTGATTTAAGTAGTCCTGTTTAGGTGAATTTTTTTTTTAGGAATAGTCTTGTTATTAGGTGATTAGGAAAGAAAGTCTCGACTCCAATGCCCAGCTATTAAGTCACTAGTCTACAAAACACAGAGATTCTTGGATTCTGCTATGCCGTATGTATCCGACATGGTCACTAGACGGAGCCTAATGTTGTACCCAAACCAAATTTTTTACTTCAGTAAGGCATTTTGCTTTAAAATGGTCTAAAGCTTGTTAAAATGATGTCAAAACATAGTTTTGGGGATATTCAAGTATGCGCTTCGAGTCAGTGTCATGCCACGGAGATACTGGCAAAATTTGAAAAAATGGAAAATTAGGGTTTCTGGACCCCTATTTTTAGGTCAAAAACCCTAAAAATTGAAACTTGTTAGAATTGACTAAAATTTTTTTTAATTGTCTTATTATGCTTCACGATCACAATGGTGAAGTCGGATTCAGTTAAAACTCAATTTAAGCTTGGTGGGTAGTTTTCGTTTTTTCAAGTGAGAAGTTAGGTTTTCTAAACTCATCATTGGCAGATGGCCAGGTACCAGGTGTCGACAACTAAGCTCAAAACGCTTTGGTGATGTTTCTCTGGCAAGTTTCGTCCAAAAAGTTACTTTGTCTTGGAGGGGATTTTTCAACGAGGTGAAGATACTGTAAAATTGACTAAGTCTGAAATGAAAAAGTGCAACTCTGAGCTAGAGGCGCCCATCATTCTAGAGGCTTTAATCAACTTTTTGTGACTTATCTCTTCCAAGATGACTTCTCCAGATTCCTGATAGCTTCATGATGAGCCAGCCAGCCAGTCCAACAGAGGAGTAGATCACCTAAAATCGGAGATTCAATACAGAACGAGGGAAATGCAAAATTGACTAACTCTGGAGTCAAAAAAAGCGCCCCTGGAGGCCAAGGGCGCCCATCTTTTTGAGGCTTCAAATGGAGTCTTTTGATCGAGTGACACCCAGGAAGTTTGTTTCCATTTTTAGTCCAACTCCGCAACGCATCTGTCAGCAGATGAATCTGAGTTGCCGTGTTGCCATCATCAGTGGTCAAACTTAAGGTTTCAGACTTGATCAGAAACTGTTCAGAAAGGACAAAAGTGCCCCTAGAGGCTAGGGGCGCCCAAGGTTTTGAAGCCTTTAAAAGAGTTTGTTTGATGATTTCAAATGCTCATCTTGTCCGTGTCAGCTCCAGCTTTCTGTTGCCTGTCTCAGCCGGATCAGAAGATGTCTTGGCAACTTACAGCCGGAAGATTAGTAGTTTTTAGCCAGTTGCAAAAATGGCTAACACTGGTTGGGAAAAGCGCCCCTGGAGGCCGAGGGCGCCCATGATTTAGGAAGGTCAGATGATGTTTTTATAGAAAGTGCTCTCCAGGAGCCCTTGCTCAGAATTCAACCTACTCCGCAGTGAACCTGTCAGAATTCAGCCTTCAGCCTGCTCCGCAGTGAACCTATTTGCTTGAGTTGCTGACAAACAGTGAATTGACAGTTGAGACATGTGACGACCTCTAAATGATGATGCAGTCGACAGCCTCGTGGAGGGGTTAATTGCCCGAGATCAGGACCAATGAACTTCAGTTCATGGCGTCCCACCTTTTCCAAGATAGACATTAGACACAGGAGTTAAACTCGATGTCTCTTTTCGAGTTAACTCGTCGTTCCTTTTTTGCATGCTATGTCTTTCTTGGAATCACGTTTGTATAGTTGGATTTATTAGTTAGTTTCATTTTGATAAGGACGTGCATGTTGCACATGTCCATTTTGTTGAGTCTTGTTTCAGTTAACTGATGGTATCTTTCTAGTTAACGGTGTAGTTTCATTCAATTAGGTTTAGAAAATAAAGATCTTGCATGCTGCGAGACTCTAAGTTGACTCAAGGTGATTTTAGGGTTGCGTACACCTTTGATGTCTAAATATAAGAGCTTTCAGCTCATTTGTAATTTAGCTTTTCCTTGTGATAGAGAATTGTTGCGTTGTCGGCAACACGCCTATTCTCAAGATTGGTTCACCCTTGTAAATTAGGACTTTTGCACAAGAGATTAATATATGTTGTGCCCACCTTGCTTGTAATATTGTGTTTTTGTATCTGTTCATGAGCATTTGTTTTTATAATGAATTGTTATGCCACTCGAGTTCCATGCAATTATTATGGTGAATGTTTGCCTTAGTTAGATATAGTGGCTAGTTAGATCGTAGATTGTACGCGTATCTCGCCTCTGCAATTTGCTGCCCTAGTTGGCTATCTTTTGTGTTTTTTTATCAATAAGCCTATTCAAATTGAGCAAATAGTTGTGCCCACCTTGCCTTCATGTTGAGAATTTGTACTTAAAGCTTATCGTATGATGTGTGTGATAATAAGCTTATTCAACCAAGCAAATAGTTGTGCCCACCTTGCCTTCATGTTGCAAATCTGTACCCAGCTTATCGTATAAAACCATTCCTGCTCCATTTCCTCACGCTCTATTTTCTTGAGGAAACTGGATAGATTTAAAGAAGTTAGCTTAGTTGTAGTTATATGATCTGCGAAACCAGAAACTCCTTACTGCAACGTTCTAGGTTTTCTTAACCTTGTGCCTCTACTAGCTGAGAACAAAAAGATAGGATTTAGTTTACTTTTCTTTTCCATGCATTCTAGCACAACGAGGAAGCTTCCCCTCCTAATTTGAAGAGCACTCATTACGCAATGTGCATAGTTGTCTGTACAAACTTACACTCCAGAGGTGTTAGTTCTTACGCCAACACCTTTCAAGTTGCCAAGATACCCCACGAACAAAATATTGATGCTAGAGATATCTACGCAGCTCATTGCCTATGACAGAATTCAGAGAAAGAAGAAGGGAGGACTAGACTTCCCCATCGTCATGGGAAATTCAGATGAGGTTTGTCCCACTTTGCAAGCAGCCAAGGAAGCCGAGAATGAGTTGCAATTCTTCCACCTCTCGTACCACATTAGCAGGCAGGATTTTGACCCCTACAAGAATATTATAATGGTGTTGACTGAGGAGTTTAGACATAAAGCACATATCGAGGATTTCTGGGTTAATGCAGCTGATGAGGCCGAGATTAGGAGAAGGATGTTTTCTAGGATACCTTTAGGCATGATTAGAGAGTGCGAGATTATTCCAGTCCCAGACCGGGTAGATGAGGATGTGAATGTTATGCAGTCTGACTACGAGACACTGAGAAATACAATAGTCCCTCTTCCTAATTGGTCATAGCCAGAGATTACGTAGATTTGGATACACTATGCATACCAGTGTTGACATTTACAAGAAATTGGGTGGAAAGGCACATGAATAGGCTTAAGAGCAAGTCAATCCCTCTCACTTACAGCTTGATGGGTGACCAAAGGCCACCAACAGTCAGAAAGAAGAAGCGGGTCTCCCAAGCACCAAAACCACAGAGGGAGGAACGGGTTCACCCGATGCCTCAGAGAATTGAGGAAGCATCATCCACACCATCACGGGCCCGCTCTCCAAGTGTACAGGAGGTCTTATTGTTTGCAGACCAAAAAAGTAGATTGAATGAAGAACAAGAGTTACAGGAAGCAAATTAGCCACCTCGTAGGGATTCAGTTGGTCAAAGTGTCAATGTGCCTAGAAGAGACAACCAGCAAGAGGGAAAGGACAGCCATGGATACTCGCTTCTAGTAGGAGATTGAGGCTGCTTTAGAGGATGAGACCACTGCAGTGGAAGGTACCCAGCAAACAGAGATTGATGAGCCTCATCAGAATGTTAATAGAGAAGAAGTGCATGAAGAGAAGCCAGGGACGAACAGCCTTTTGTTGTTGGTGACCCGCAGCAGGCAGTACCAGATTGGCTAAGGGATAGAATGAGAAGGGATCCTATTGAGGAGACTGACTCGGTGATTGAGATGGAAGAATTCCTCAATAGAATCAGTGCACCACCAGAGAAGAAGAGGGCCAGAAAATTATCAAAGATTTCTATAGAGGAAGATGGTTCTCGCACACTGCATGTGGCCGTTCCCAGGATTGAGTGTGATCGAAATGATGTTGTTCCGAAAATTTATATGGTCACCACTTTGGAGTTAGGCCGCCCTACAGGGGCTCAGATAATTGAGGAGTGTGATAGCTTCTATCAGGTGCTCAAGGACAGGTTGCTCTGAACCGAACGAAAGTATAAACGATTGAAGGAGCATAGGACATTGGTTGGCTACGTGCAACACTTGGCCCGTCCATGTGGGCAGGAGAACCCTACAATTGAACTTCCAGAAGAACTCCCGGGAGAATCAATTAGTGGTTTGGAGGACTTGAGGAAGATGGCCCAGGAAGCAAATAAGTGGATTGGCAATATCCGCACTGAAACAGAGAACTTCATGATAGATCTCGCTCATTCTTATCGGCAGGCCTCTAACATTCTAGCATGCATGGATACCATTGATCAGGCCTAGAGCGAGACCCATATCTATCAAACTAAGACTGTTCTTCATTTGGAGGCCTTGATGCACGTACCCTTGCAGATTTTGGTGGAGGGAGGCGTGATACAGGAGGGTGACAGATATGAATTCACTAGTTGGTATTCTTCAGTGGTCACGGGTCGAGATTTCTTTGATGTAGCACAAGCGGATTCAGCTAGAGTTAGGAGGGCCATGGGAAATATTCTGGATGGAATCCTGAACACACTTGAGGCTATATTTGTTAGGAGACTGACTCCAGAGGAGATGACTGTGGATGGTTGAGGAGCAGGTTGGAGCCCTTCTTCTCCAATGTGAGATCCTTTGTTCAAGATGATTTTGAAAACGTTTCAGCTTTCTCCAGTATTATTCAGAACACCCAGGATGCCTTAGTCACTTGGAGAAAATCTTGTACTTGACATGGGCAGACAGTCACGGTGGTTGAATTTCAGCTCAACCATATTCCACCTATTTCGGTTCAGGAGGTTGAGGTAGTGTTGCTCAATTCGTCGAGTTCGCAATCAAAGAGAAAGAGAATGGAAACACCTTGGTTAACGATGACCTTCTGGAAGATGATGGTGGACATTAATTGCTCATCATGATTTCGGGAGAGAGTGGAGAATCATTTGCTCATTTATTACCCCACTCCTCTTTGCGGCGGTTTTTAGGGAAGAATCTTGATTAGGGCATATGTGGCTCAGTCTGAGCCTTTCATTGTAATTCAATCTAAGACGTCGACTGGATTTGACCAACTATAAAAGGGGCATCCCCCCTCATTTGTAAGATATAGATAGAGAATAGAAGATAGAGAATCATTAGAAGATAGGAATAGAGAGAGATAGAATAGCTTAGATTGGAGAGGAAGGAAATTTTTCCAATTGAATGCTTTGTAAGAGATTGTTGTGAACACTCCTATAATAAAATGAGTTATCATTGCTTGTGGTTTCATCTTTGGTTGTGGGTAGCTAGCAAGATTTCTTCGTCCTTCCAATTTGCGTAGAATCTTAAAGTAGAGCTTAGAGTAGAATAGATTTTATTTCATGCACGTAGATAGTTGTGGAATGTGGTGGTCAAATTGAGCAAGCTTCATTAGTCCATACCACTAGCAGCTCACCGATGGTGAGTTCGCCTTGCGTGGTTAACGGGAATATTATGTACTTAACTTTGATTATAAATTATATGTTGGTATGCGTTGTTGTGATGGTATCTTCATGTTAAGCTGTGATCTGAATACCTCAAGTTACTCCTTTGAACATTGCACCGGTTCAGTGGAAGTTGTCCAAGGTGAGGCAAAGCAGAGCTTGGTTTGAGTTTGCAAGAATTGATCTTCGTGTCTCGCGCTTAGAGTAGACAGTAGCATTTCTAATCCTTACATCCATTTAAATTCTACACATTTTGGTTAGTTTAGGAAAATCGAGCTTCATTGATAAATCTTTTGAGTCTTGAAAGTCTTTTCCGAGTAAGCAATCACGTAAGTCCCCTTGAAATACTAGCAAATCACATCAAGCCAACCAAGTCTACGTCCGCTGCATAAAAGAACCTTGGAATTGAATGCATGATCTTTCGCAATCTTAGCATGCAGGATATTTTGATCAAGAAAGGATAGAGTGACCGTTGGAAACTTTATTCTATGTTGGTGCGGTCATAAAACACCCTTCAACAAGACCTAGATTTATATTTCAAATACCTTGCTTAGCTCAAGCAAGTGGGAAGTTTGGAGATGTATATTAGTGATTTCTAGAGGCTTTCAGTTATGGTTCCTAGCATATTTGAAAGAAGGTTATCATTTTGTTTACTAAGGGCTTATTTGAACCATTGAGAGGATGGATCAAAGCTTTTGATCCCCCTTCACTTCAAGAAGCTATGAGGAAGCCCAAAAGTATGGAGCTTGCAGCCCCAAAAAGCAAGTTCACTCCTAAAGATATTACTTCTTCAAGCTATGAGAGTCCTCAACAATCTGCTGATAAAACAAATAAATCAGCAACTAAGGTGGACGAGGAGTGACAGGTGGAATTAAGGAAGAAGAAATTGTGTTACTGGTGCAAGGAACCTTGAACCAAAGAGCATGACTGTCCTTTGAGGCCTAAGGGCAAGGTCAATTGTATAATGTGGGCATATTATGAGGATTCCGATTCTGAAAATTCAGATCAGCAAGCAGCTCCAAAGGATGATGAGGCCAGAAAAGCCTCTATAGAGTTTGGACTTGATGCAAATTTGTCTCCCTTGGCCCTATTTGCTAATATACGGGAAGGAACTTCATTCAGAATCGGGGGAACGGTTAATGGACAATGTTGCATTGCTATGCTTGACATTGGAGCAACACATAATTTTATCGATGAGGGGTTTGTGGCCAACTGTAGACTCCATGCAGAGGAATTCGCTGGATTTAGAGTTAGAGTTGCAGATGGATATACCCTCATGTGCACCAGGCAGAAATGTAATCTCACTTTGCTGCTGAATGACTGAGTTACAGGCTGACTTTTATGTGGTCAACATGGGTGAGATGAACATAGTATTGGGCATGAAATGGCTCCAAGACATTGGAGAATTCACCCTCAACGTACCCAAAATGGAGATGAAGTTCAAAATGAATGGTAGAGGTTATGTGATGCGGGGAATTACATATGGGGACTTGCATTCTATCTCTCTCTGTAGAGAGAAGAGCGAAAGGGGAGAGAAGAAGATGATACAGAAGGAGGCGTGCGAGTCAATGCAGGAGTTTGTAATGTCCCTTCCTTAGGTAGCTCAGACTATAGCAGAGGTTGGCCTACTATTAGGGTTCCCGTAGGTCAGCAAAATGGTTAGGAGACACAACCAAGGGTTATGGAGCTTAGATGGGAGTTTCACAAGTCTTTCAGCTTGGAGATCAGTTGATGAATACAGGGATAAATTGGAAATATTAAAGTTTGCTTTAATGGAACAGTAAAAAGTGAATTGTAATGTCCCCTTTTTATCAGTAACCAATTCAGTTGTTTTTCAGCCTATTCCGGAGGCCCGTAGGCTTGTTAAGGAAAATTAGGGTTTCCTTTATTGGAGGTTTTCGTGGTATTTCTCAAAATTTACTATTTATAGTAAATTCTATTCTTGGCAGTATCTCAATTGTCAGTTCTTCAGTCAAGTCCCTCTTCAGTTGGAGCAATAAGGTGTTTTTCAATTTGGCTTAAAAACATTATTTGGTGAGATTTTGAATATAAGGCATTAATGTTCTAATTTTTAGTTGACCCCTTGGCCTAGTGCATCAACTTAAGTTGTGTTGAAAAGTGGTACTTAAGGGTGGGCTCTTCATGAAGGAGTATCATTTATGTTTTCTTATAAAAATGTAATGCCCTGTATGTGGGATGCCATAAGGAGGAAATAAAGTGTTTTCTAAATATTGATATTTCACAATTGATGAAAGGGGCGTCCCTCTTTCTTTGGGAGTTACTGAATTTGAAAAGTCACTTCCTTTTCTTTAAAAGAAGAGTTTGCTCTAGCATTCGATCATCTCATGTTTATGCCAAACTTATGTTGTCAAAATGACTACTCATTTTACACTTCGAAGAATGCTGACATCCTAGTATATATTCAATTTCGAGTTTGCAAGATAACACCTAATTGATTTCAGGCTGCTTCTCAAATCAGACTAGCAGATAGAGCTTCAAGTGATGGATTTTGGTGTGTTTTTCTAGATTTTCAGTTGTTGATATCTACACAGCTAAAAGTCGATTTTGCTTACAACTTCATATATGATTTTAATTTCGTTCTGGGCAGTTAATAACATCATTGCTAAGGTCATGGCGACTCTTCTCAACAAGTTTTAGATTTTAGTTTGAAGTGTGGATTTTTATATTGAAAAATCGCCCTTGCTAGGGCCGTACCTTCCTGTGGACATTGGAAATTGTGCCATTTAATAATTGTTGGCTTCTTGGAGTTGTTTCTTCGACATAACATGGGTGCCTATCTTCCAAGTGACCATTGTACTTGACTTCACTTGATTCAGAGGTATATTGCTAAAGATATAAGAATTCCATTGAAAATCTGGTTGCTGATTTACAATTTCAGTTTGCTGTTTTAATTATCAGTTTTCAATAAGTTCAATTTTTTGGCTCCTATTCCAGTATTTGAAAGGTTTAAAACTTGAAAACTCATCCTCCTTTAATTTGCATTGAATATGTCATTGTAACACTTGTAAATTGAAGATTTCTTCCATTGTAAGGCTGTGATTTAGTAGTACTAATCGAGTCATTGTGTTTACTGCATTTACTTGTGAATTTGAATGCAACACTTTAACCCCTGGACGGTTTACCACCAATGTGGAGGAATTTACTTTGTCTTTCATTTATCACCCACGATTAAGTGGAGAATTTCCACTATTGAGTGGATGCCTACCACAACAGACGAAGTGTTTAAATTCTAATTTTTTCCCCCCACTGTTTGGTGGTAGTGTGGAAAATTCTCTCATGGCTGGTTACCCGCCTACTTTTCTTTCAATTCAACAATTAGCACTCCACCATATGTTAGCACCTCGCCTGTTAAAGAATCTTGAGTGCACATTCTTGGTGTTGAGTTTAGACTCTCTTTCAGTTGTAATCTTTGTAACTTTGATTCAGTAGATCCTAGGGATCCTTTGACCATATGCCCACCCCTCCTCCTTAAGCGGTTTTAGGGTGCATTCTTGGTTAGAGTTCTTTCATGCAACGTTTTGGGTTAAGCTAACCTTAACAGGTGCTTGGTTACATTGTATTTGTTATTGAAAATCAAAAAAAAAATTGAGAGTATATTTCATGAATAGTAACAAAAAATTATAAAAGGAATAGTGAAAAGTGCCCCCCATCCTAGTAACTCAAAAGTTGTTTTTAAAATGTGGCCCTTTCTTTCCATGAGGAAAGATCCTCAAGATGGGCTTAGCCTCTTGAGGAGGATTATTTTATTGACTTTCATCAAAAAGCTCATGGGAGGTTATAAAGTAATATGTTGAGCTCATTTTTGGAGGATAGTGAGTTGGGCGAAAACCCAGTTCACAAAATAGGGAAATCTACCTAAGGCTTCCATTTAGGCATCATTGGTCTTCATTACAGGTTAATTTGCATTCAAAATTGATTGTAGCAGTGAGTTATCAGAATATAATTGCACAATGGGGCTTCTTATTAGCAAATATCATCATTTCAGTGCATTCACCAGCTGGTCGTACTATTTGGGTGTCATTTTCAGTCATACCCTAGCTGGAAATTAGGGTTTTCAAACCACTAAGGAGCAGATCAAACTTTATATCAAATCTTTATTGTATATTCTTTGGCTCCAGGAATTAAATATTCAATAAAATGAGCATTGGCTTCTGGGTATGCATGTCATGTCCCTGAAATAGCAGAACTATAAAGACCAAGTGTTAAAATACAAATAAATTAATAAATAAAATAAATAGCAATATTAATATTAAAATATAAAATAAATAGCAATATTAATATTAAAATATAAAATAAGTGTGTATCATATCAATATATAAATATATAAATATGAAATAACAAATATAATAATAATATATAGGCAAATTATTGTTATTACATTCTATTAGTAAATAACTTAATATCAAAAATAATAATAATAAATAAATATTATAATCATTACACATCAAAAATTGTAATACATTACAATAAAATAATAATAAGATATTAGCAAATTGTTTTATTATTATACTTTAATGTTAAAATATGTTCAATAAAACATCAAAATAAAATAATAAAATAAATAGAAATCTGAAATATCATAATTATAGTAATAGTATATTATTTTAAAAATAGATATTATTGTGATAATAAAGGCAGCAATTAAATCTAACAAAGGGATGTATTTTATGAAAAGTCACCTCTTTCACCAAACAATACATTCCCCCATGAGTCACCTACCTTGAATGGTATAAATAGAAGGAAGGAAAATAAGGAAGGGAGGAAAAACATTGAGAAATACAATTTGCAATTTAGAACAACAGCAACAATGATTGTTATGCATTGGAATATAGTCATTTTATATATATATAATTTAATAGGCATACAAGTATATATGCATAGATATAGATAAATTTTCTAATGAATAATATTCAATAAATAAAGAATATATATGAATAAGGAAGGAAAAATTATATAAACATATATATATATATATATATATGAATACGAATGGATATAAGTAAAAGAATAATTATATATATGTATATAAAGTATATATATATATATATATACATGATTATGCAATAATAATACTTATAAGTAATTATGACTCTTTAATATAAACATAAGTAGATTATGTATATTTATGAATTGTCCTCATCCTATGATCAATTTAGTATAAGGTTGAAGGAGGCGAGTAAGGAAACATGGAGAGATATAGCAACTCAGGTGATGTACTCACTTAGCAATAATATTTAGCATATTTTGAATATAAGAAATAAATATAGCTAGTCTGATTATTGGCCTAATGCTTTCTTTAATATTATCATGATGATAATTATGTTGATATTGACTTCAAGAATCAATAATAAAAGCAAATGAATTTGATTGCTAAAAGATTGTCTTCCTTGTGTTTGCAAGCTTATTGGGAGGAAGGGTGTAAGGGAAGTGGTGCCTAAAAACCCCACCTAAGTCCGCCCTCGGAACCCAAGGCAAGGATGGGCCCTGGAGGGGTAGAAATTCTACTCATAGTCCACCCAATCCCAAGGCCTGGGTAGGCCATGGAGGGGTAGGGGTTCCACTCATAGTCCGCTGCGGCCCTGGAGGGGTGGTAGGCCCGGGCCACTTATCAGTTCCCCCGACTATCCCCAATAAGTCAAGTGTCTTATGAGGTGCTGACATGGGTAGAGAAAGCAGGTACCAGTGTTTCCACCAAGCACGCCACTCCGAGTATGGAATGGTCTTAGTTTGGATGTTCAACTCGGAGCCAAGGGGTGAGTTGTCCTGAGGGGATGCTTGTGCCCTTGGGCTTAGATGGATAGCTTCGGGGGGATCTACCCATGCCACTCCTCTTATGTCTTCATTATTACTTTTTGATTATGCTTATATTTTGATATCTAGATATTGATGCTAACATATATGTTGTTAATATGCTGAATACAGGATTCTTAACTAGGTTTATTGCATTAAGAGAACATTCATTTGGAAAAGAAGAATTCTTAAACCTAATCAACAGATGAACTCTAGGGCAAATCGGGTAAGGGACATTACATGCAAATTCTATGTAATCAGTGATTCAATTTCATTAATTCTAAAAATTAAATTTGCTGTCCTAGGAAAATCAGAATTTATAATTTTATTTCAGTCATTTATATTCTTTTAGCATCTTTTTTTTTTCACAATTATCAAGCACAAAACCCCAAAAAATCAGAAAACCACCAAAAACCACAAAAAAACTCATAAAACAACAAAAACATACAGAAAAACAAATTCCCTATTCGTTGGTCAAAGTCAAATCAAAAATCAAACAATTGAGCGTTGGCTTCCAGGTATGCTTCAGAATCAAAAGTCAAAGCAATTAAATATTCAATAAATTGAGTGTTGGCTTTCGAGTATGCAAATTCTATGTAATCGGTGGTTCAATTTCATTAATTCTAAAAATTACATTTGTTGTCCTAGGAAAATCAGAATTCATAATTTTATTTCAGTCATTTATGTTCCTTTAGTATCTATTTCGTTTTTCGCAATTATCAAGCACAAAACCTCAAAAAATAAAAAAACCACCAAAAATCACAAAAATTTCATAAAACAGCAAAAACAAACAGAAAAACAAATTCCCTATTCGTTGGTCAAAGTCAAATCAGAAATCAAACTCAAAAAAATTGGATCAGATTTGGGTTGGGAACCTTTCAATGGTATCAGAGCCATAATCCTACCAGCCTGTTAGCTAATGATTGCATTTCCTTCGTGTGGAATCAGTTGTGCACAAGTCAATTTGGATTTGGTTTTTAGTTGGGACAGCTAACAAGGTCATCATCGCAAAGTTGTTTAGCAATAAACAGGCATGGAAAGAAATTGAGCAAACACAACACAAGACCATACGAAAATTGCAGCGTTTAGATGATTCATGTGCATGTTGGTGGTTTTGGAGTTGGCTTGAAATGGGGCCTGGAGTTCCTGAACTATTGTTTCCTTTTAAGGATGGTTTGCACTTGCATGGCTCTATGGTTTTGCAAGTTTTACACGGTCAAGCAAAACTTGTGGTTATGTGGAGGAGTTGTTAAGCTATTTTTCTAGACCCTGGCTTTTGGGGTGTGACTGGATGAGATAGTTGTAGTTCGGCATGGTTTGAGGAGGTGTGATGTCTTCTCTGCATGGGAGTGTTGGTATGTGATTTTTCACTCAGCATTCTTGTGGTGTTGCTTGTTGGGTTTCCTGACTATGGTGCTCAACTTGTGGACATGATTGGCAAATCAGATCTGAACTTGATCTGGTGTTTGAGTCATGTTGTCTACGTGGTTATTCTCTTTGAGATCTCAGTTTTGCAGTTTCCGATGCGATAATGGGTTTGCATGTTTCTATTGAATGGATCTATGGGTTGTGCAACGTTGTGGGCTATCTTTACCTACATGTTTGTTGTGAGACAACTCGGAAGTGGACTATCTATATCCACGAGATTTGTATCTGTGATGGTGCAGACTTGTTAGGCGGCCTTGTCTATGGTCACTTGTGCATTGGTGTGGTTGCTCTGAGATGAGAGGATGGATGATGTTGAGTATCCAAATAGTTAGTTAGGGGGACCTGTAGCATGTGTATCACGATGTAATGAAATGCTTGAATACACTATTTTGTGTAAGCTTTTGACAGTGATGATAATCTCTGCTTGGTTCTGGAGATCTTGGTGCCACTCAGTATTGTTGTCACATGGACATATTGTTGTATGGACCTGAAGGATTTTCAGATTAGCAGATGTTTGGTCATGATGTTTGGAAAGCTCGGTATCACGGTTCAATGGGAGCTTTAGCAATGACTATGGATTCATCACTTGTTGATGGATGATCTTCTTAGTGTTGCAGATGTTACTAGGAGGGACTCTTAGATCCTATTGCTACAGAAGGTTTCTTTTGCATTTGCATGGACACTATTGGAAGATGTGCAACATCTCGGAACCATGGAGGATTCTTGCAATCTTTGGTTGAGGTGTTGGCGGTGCTTAATAGGTGACGTGGTTTAGAGTTTGTTTGTTTTATGTCATGGTATACTCTTGTTTGCGCATTAGAGTTTTGGCATGATGCATTACTCTTGAAACCATGGTATGTTCACTTGGAGCATGGTATCTCCTAAGAGGGATGTGTAGATCATGGTGTCATGATAAGTTCTTGTTTCAGATGATTGGAGCTTTTAAAATTCGGTTTTTCAGCGATATAGCCACTTGGATGCCAATGGATGTGAGGACCACTTGGAGTGTTGGGAGTTAAATATTTAAGTCTTTTCCAGGAGACTTGTTGCGAATATTGTAGATTCTCATCTTGATTCTCCGGAATTGCACAAGCAGTGTACGCGTGTCTTGGTGGATGTAATGTCCCCATTTTTGTGAGCATCAGAGTTCATAAGGATTAGCCTATCACTTGACCCTCATAGGCTAATAGCTATGGATAGGGAGTCTTTTGTGGCAGTTACCTGGTGATTAGAGACATTACTCCTCAGCTGGATTCAGGTTTTGGCTTTTGCACAGGTCATTTGACTCAGATTGGCACACTTACTATTTATAGTAAGTTACTATTTTGGGAGAGTCAAGGTTCCTATTAATAGAAAAACACCTGAGAAGAGCATATTGGCAGTGTCGACCTTGATTGGGCCTTTGCAGCTGTTTCGAGACTCAGTTTCACATACTTACTATTTATAGTAAGTCATTGTTCAGGGTTTCTATTTTTAGACAAGCATCCAATCACATGGAGAACAGGAAGAGTTGACTCCTGGCTCAGACGGCTTAGCAATCAGACAAGTACATCAAGAAATATTAAAGTTTAAGTGACTTAAATGATTTATTTAATATTTTAATATTATTATAAAATTATAAAGTAACTTTATAATAATAAAGTCATTTTAATATATTAAAGTGTGTTAAGTGAATAATTTAATGTGGGAATAAATCTTTTATCCCACATTGGCCAGGAAGGTGTTTGAGCTCTCCTAAGGAAAGAATAAAAAGAGAGGTAGGAGCTCATTCTCGGTATCCAGTTGATGATTATCATTTCGATTGATTGTTATTGTGGAGCCTAGGGCTTTCGCAATTTTTCTTCTTTGATCATAGGAAACGAAAACTTCCTATTGATAGAATAAATGAGGGAGTGAAAGATCTCTTGAAGGGTTGCAATTGAGGAGAGGATAATTTTGTCCTTTCATCTGAGCATATCGGTGAAGTATTTATTCAAGTCTTGAGCAGATTGTAGGGGTTTGTTGGCTGCTACAGTAAATGCTACAGTGCACATGAACAGCATCGTGCTACAGTACATGTGAATAGTGTCACGTTATAGTAAAATGCTATAGCAGTGTGCATATTTGTGGAGTTAGAGGTGCTTGGCATTGAGGACTATTGTATCATTCATTGGCATCGATTTCTTCAAGTTATCAGATCATTTGGAAGGCAGGTTGCAGGTCTGATATAAACTTTATCAGGAAATTACAGTCAACAAGGAGGCCACAATTTTGCAAGGAGAGCCCATATAAATATTCGATTTTATGCTTGGAGGGTGGTGCTGGTCTCTGGAGAGGAGGATGACCCTCTTGGATGCCATTTGGGGCTTAGGAAAAATTCATATCAGCAATTATATCAGCTTCAGGGACGTCTGGTCAAGAGTTTGATCCGGGTCCAAGGAGACCCTTTTTGTTGTGTTGTTGCTTGCTCCATCATCTCCAACAAGGGGCGACTCTATTTCAATCAAGTTCTTTTCATTAATCAGTCCATTAGCATTGCATACTTAGAGTATAGTTACAGCTGTAGGTTGCATACATGTGCATATTTAGATTTCATGCTAAGGCTGCAAATTGTACTCAGAAAATCATTTGATAATCATATGTTGTAATGCCAAGAGTCTTGGCAATTTGATATCATCATTGTAGTGAACAATTTGATAGCAATAAAGGAGACACAAGTGCTGGTCTGAGATAGATATTATTGCATGTGTAATTATCATTGATACTATGCATGGCAAGTGTTTGACTAAATGTCAACAAGCTGTAGCTGCACTTTGCACTCATAGTTTCTCATGTACTTCTTTTTCTGAAAATCCAAAAAGAACATCATATTGCATTTAGATCTGATTATAGGCATTCTAGAAGTGTTTTTAAGCATTCTATTTATCTTGGCATTCTTTCCTATCAAGCAACATCAAACTAAAAACAATATATCAGCAAACAAAGTGTTTGACAAAATTTTAAGGGAACAAAGATGCGTTTTTGAGTCAGCTTAGGCTAGGCTCATCACAGTGGACCTCTCACCATGGCAAGCGGTATATGAAGGAGAGTTGATAGTTGGAAAGCGATGGTTGGTTTCCGACTGCTGACAAATGCAGGACACGATAGGATGGTGGATCGTGTCAAAGGCCGACAAGTGGCGATGAAGTGGAGCACAGATGGCATGTGGGCCCATGTGCTCGGTGAACTTGGTGAGACAGTAATAAATGTCTCTTCCACTGGGCGGCATGGTGTTAGGTGGATAAGCCTAAGTTCGACGATGGAGATTTGTTCAACTGCTTATCCAAAGGCCAGAAATGTTGGATGATGGCATGTGGCTCGAGGTGTAACCCTAAAGGGGTGCGGTAATTGAACAGTCAAATAGAGAAAGACTATCTCAGAACGGTGGTTACCTACGGGTTGGCCAAGAGGCTGGGTGGTGGGCTGGCCGAGAGGCTGGGTAGCCGAGAGAGCACGGCGGTAACTAGAGATAGGCCAAGAGGCTGGGTTATCGTGAGCCGAGAGACAAATCTTGCAGAAGGTGAAGGCCGAGCGGTTGTGTGACAAAGACGTCGAGATGTCGATGGTCAATTTGTGAGGCTATGTAGTCGAATGAGATGTCTCTCACTGAGAGAGGTGATCGCAATGGGTTATGTTGTCAGATTTTCTCCAGAATGGAACAAGATGTAAACTTGGTAAAGGCTTAGAGCTTGAATTGTATTTGTAACTGTATTTTGTTATTGAATAATACAATGGCGATCTGGGCTTTTGGAGTGTGGGGTTTTTACCCGAAAGGGTTCTCCCCACGTATATCTAGTGTCTTCTATTTCATCTTTCATGGTTGTTGGTTTTGTTTGTTGAATCTATTAATGGTGTTGTTGAAACTGGTTAAGCATTAACTTCTCTCTAAGGATTAATGTGGGAAATGAACTATGTTTGATTCCGCTTTATGGCATAGTAGTACGAATCTTTGAGGTGATTTGAAGAAATTAAAATTACTGAAGGCACTACTAATCTTCTATGCCCTCTTCTGAGATGACCCATATTTCCCAACAATATTTGAACATAATTTTTCCTGAGATTAGATAAAACAAAAGTTATTATTTATTTATTTATTCATTTTAGCATAATGAGAGGGTCATGACAAATTCTCTTTTATAATACATACAAAAAAATAATCTGATTTGATTTCCATTTATATATTAAAACATTATGTTTGTGTTGGACTACACAATGTATGGCATCAAGCAAGTATTTTGATTCTCAATATAATCACACATACAACCTGATGGGGCATCTACTATTTTATAGACATTAAAAATTACTGAAATGTATCATACTTAAAAGATTACCTCTTCCATATGTAAGAATATTTTGTTGCGACGACTTCTAATATTATCTTGAATCTCTTGTAATTGCATTTTTCCAAAGTCTTGTACTGTTTCAGGTCCCTCTATAATACAAAAACTGCAACCAACAAATGTTCTTATGAGCATTATAATCTATAGTTACATGACATGACTTCCAATTGCAACGCTTGAAAATTTATCTGTCAAATCAAACATGTTATATGATAGAAAAAATATAGAAAATCATCTACAGTTAAAATCTTTTAAGAGGTCAAGCAATGTGTATAATACACAAGTAAATTTTAACACCTTGTAAGGCCTTTGGGCAATAAATACTTGGTGAAGCAAGTTGGACCCTATTTTTTTGTTAACACCTTATTAGACAAAAACAAGATTACATTTTCCTTGTTGAAATTTACATTTCCAGTTAAAAATTGATGGGAGACATATTGCAAAAATCACGAGTATGATGATGTCACAGGACTTTACTGGGATTTTTTTTGAACCTTGAAGTAATCCTATTTCACACCTGCAATTGTAAAATGATTCATTAAGTTGCAGCACTAATGCAAGGAGCATAACCAGTGATCCAAGTATACTCAAACTTTTATGGTAGCTTGACAGTAAAACTGTGTATCTGTTAACACTGAGAAAAATCCAATCATGAAGTACATGACAGGCTTGTGGCACTGTATGCAGAGAGAGCTAGATTTTATTAATAGTTCATTCTTGGGTGACGCCTATGGGCATGCTGAAATCAAAGTATGTTTTAAACATAAAGCTAAGAATTATGATAGTATATTCTATAACAAGCCTCAAAATAAGAAAGATACGTCTGATCATAAATTTGATGGCAAGCATCAAGGAAAGGATACAAGTGTCAACCTCTGAAAAATACATTAGGAAAGAAGACAAAATCCTAACAAGGGAAAGAAGCAATCAAGACTAGAAAGGTGTGTAACAATCATAATATCAATAATCACTCTAAAGAAAATCGCTGTGCTACGAAAGCTCTACTCGATCATGCATCACCACCCCCAACTGCTCTAGCACAAGACAGGGATAAGCAGATTGTGAACTCAAAACCAATCATCTTGAAAGCAACCACCCAATCAACATCTTTAGACTTTGAATTTGAAGAACAAAACCATATCTTCCATTCTCAAATGTAGGTTCAGTGACAACCTTTGTGTTTCATTGTTGACAACAATAATAGGGAAAAAAACTGATATCCCTATACCCGGTTAACATAATCAACCTTTTGTTGCCCTTCATCCCAACCATACAACATTAATTGGTTGAGTCCGGGTTCAAACTTTCGAAGAAATCATTTGACATGTTACTCCATTGGATGTATGTAGTCCTACTCAGTCAACCTTTCTTGTGGCAGTGTCAAGAAGCATATAAGATAAGACCCAAAATGTTATCATTGATGTTGGAGATTAATATTATAAAATTCCAGAAGCAGTTCCTAATGATTTCTTTGGTTGGTGCTAAGCAATGTTGGAAGTTGATTAGCCAGACTAGAAATTTTGTTGTTCAAAGTTCTAATGATCAAACCTCAAGAAGAGAACAATGCTTTAACAGTCCAGACTCGCACACTTAATCAACCAGACCACAGCAGCAGCAAATGGATAAGATGCTGACAGAATATAATGATATGTTCAAATCACCAACTAGAGTTTCACTCCATTACCATGTGAAGTGCTCCATTGATCTCATTCATGTTTGATGCTACCCAGTGGTCCTTTATATTGGCACTCTTTATTGGAGAATGATAAGATCAATCAATAATTTCAAGAGTTCATTAAGGGCATTATCTTGTGGCATGTCAATTGTGCTAGTGCAAAAGAAAGATGGCACATCAAGGTTGTGTTTTGACTACAGAGCTCTCAACAAGATAATTGTGAAGAATAGATATCTAATTCTTAGAATCAAAACTATGTTGGATAATCTTTGATCTAATAATTCCCTGAAAAGGGGTCTCCAAAAGTCAGAATCAAAAACCCATACACAGTTGTACCCAAAGTCCAGACATATGTTATTATGTTTGCCTGTAAAAATCTCAAATATTTAATATATTAAATTAGCTAATGCATAACAAATATTTTACCAAGTTAACATCAATATCATTAGATGATCACCATACCATATCCAACCAATATTTGGAAAACTGCATTTAGAACAAAAGATGTTTTATCTGAATGTTAGTCATGTCAGTTGACTGATAAACACACCAGAAAATCATGAGAGTGATGAATGCTATCTTACATCACTTAACAAAGTCATTTATTGTTGTTTATTTGGATGACATACAAATCCACAAAATGACATGAGGTACATTTGAATCATGTTCAGCCCATTCTCCACAGTTTGTGTTTGCATAAATTGTATATTGACTTGGAGTTCAGGTTGACTCCTCTAAAATTGAATTCATTTGATAAGATCCTACACCAAAAACCCCAATAGAGCTTCCAGGACTCGTAGGTAAACATCTACATCATTTTGATAGGCTTTTGATGCATATTGGTACTGACAGTTTTGAGAAGGCATTTTACAGGGTGTTCAGGTTGATCATGGCACAAGTTATTTCATCATATTCTGATTGAGCATTTGCAGGTTCAGTTTGTGCTTCAGGTGACAAAACAGTCATTTTTTTCAGATGCATAAGGACTCTATATTTTTGGTCTTGTTTATCACATTTTATTGTGATGTGTTGATTATGCATATGTTCGGTACTATATTTGTGTCATTGGATATTAAAAACAGACACTATTATGTGAGCATAATTGGCATCAAAAGGTGATTCAAATGGTTTATATGTTTTCTTAAGGATCTCTTAGTTGATATGGCCTTTGCTAAGGATTTTGAAATATTTATATCATAAATGGTGTTGGGCACTAAAGAGATATAAAGCCGTTGATAAACAAATCGGGTATGCTAAACATCGAGGAATCGGGCATATTAAAGTTTTAAATGTTTGGGTAAGATATTGGTTCGATGCTTATGTTTCTGTCGCATTTCACATGTGATGTCGGCTGTTATAATTATAGAGTTTTGGACTTTGTATAAAGTCACTTGGCAGCGACAGCAATATGGTTCCGATGCATAGTTTCTGGTCATACCTAGCATTTGACATCGGGTGTTATGATTAAAAGGTTTTTGAATTTGTCTAAAGTCACTTAGAAGTCACAAGTATCAACAGCCATCATAAATTAATGATTTAGTCTTTGACAGCGGATTCAAATGTTTTTCTGATGTTCAGATTCCAAATGATTGTACTCTTTTGAAAAGTCTTCGAATGACTTGGGAGAAATATAGAGCAGTGCTATTATTGTTTCATTGTATAGCATATGAAACCCTAGCCACCACCGTGGAGAGTTTATGGTTGCAGATTTCTGATAAATTGCTTGACAGTGGAAGTTGAAAGTGATTGGAGGTTTTGAAACGGTTCCTCTGGTTTTTATTTGCTTTCATTCCTCCCTAAATAGGTATTACAGTTAACACATTTTTTTGCAGGCTTTATCATGATTTTTGTTAGGATATTAACAATGAAGGTTCGATGATTATTTTTATTCGAACCCTTGGTTATTTCTTTACAAACAAATGAAGGGTTAAATGCAATCGGTTAAAGTAAACAATTATTTTCCAATCTTGAAATTTTGATAAAGTTATATGAAAACATATGATTCTTGAAAGAGTTAGTTGAAAAACTCTTTACGGTTTTTCTTGTAACCCTAACCTGCGTTGTTTTTCAGTTACTCAAACTGCATACATAAGTTATCATTCGCAATATCTTTAAAAGATGGTTCTCAAGCATTTTTCAAGAATCTAAGAGAGGAATATGAAGCTTCAGTCATATTGTGTAAAAATAGTACTACATTGAAAATCTTTTATTATGATTCTCATATTATTGTATTGAAGGAAGATGTTGATGCACAACATTCTTCAATGTGCTTAATGAGAATATACATAGTCTTCTATTGAAATTCTAGAGTTGAAAAATCTGCACTTCTAGGGTTCTGATAGGATGCTATAATTGTAGTGCATTAAAAGAAGTTGGTGCTTCTTGGAATGGGTATTCCTAAGTTTGTAAAAACTAGGAGTTGGTGCTCCTATTGAAGTTGGTGCTTCAGTTTTTTCGGTGTTGAGTTGGTGCTCTTTGAATGAATAAAAGGAATATTTTACAAGTAGATTTTTATACCCCATGAGGGTTTTTCCACTCAGGAAAATAATGTGTCATGTGTTGAAATTTGTACAATTGTCTTTCAGCTCGTGTGCTTAACTGTTTAAGTTTTCATTCTGTCATATGTCAAAAGAATTTCATGCAATGCTCTGATACATGTTTAATGTTTCATTTTGAAAGGGTTCAAAGTGTAAAGTTCAATCTGTCATAAATGTATGTTGTTCAACCTGTTATAAAAGAATGTTCAATCTGTCATAAAATACATAGAATCTTGTGAATCTAAAGCATTATATAGAGAATTGTTCAATCACTTTTATATGAACATCTAAAGCATTATATAGAGAATTGTTCAATCACTTTTATATGAACAATTTATATTATGCTTTGAAAATGGTTTGTAAAGTCACACAAAACAATCATTATGTTTAAAAGTTCAGTGTTGTTAAAAGTTCACTTTGCAATCAAAAGCTTCACATAGTTGTTTTTTAAAGTCATCTTTTATATCTGCATTTCAAGTTCAAAAGTTAAATTTGCACATTACTCTGATTCATCCGCCCCCCCCCTTCCCTCGGTTTAATTCAGCTTCCAACAATCTTGAGAGCACTCAAGGACAGCTTGTAGGTGGCACAAAATTAGCAGAAGACTTATGTTGATAGACACAAGATTGAGCACAGTTTTGAGGTGGGGGACTTGGTCTACCTTCATTTGCAGCCCTATAAACAGTCTTATTTGAAGAAGAGCGGTGCGGAGAAGCTGAAACCCAGGTTTTATGGAACCTACGGGATCATCAGGCATGTTACGGAGGTAGTCTATGAGTTGGAGCTGCCAAAGAGCAGCAAGATTCCTAATGTCTTTCATGTTTCGTGCCTCGAGAAGGCACTTGGAAAGCAAGTTACATCTTCATTGTGTTAGTTTTCAAATCAAAAATGCAAATAAGCAGAAAATACAACACATAGAACAATGAACACAATATTTTACCCTGGGAAAACTCTCCTACTCGAGGGAGAAAAACCCAGCAAAATATTCTCTTATAAATCAGAAGAATAAGTGCAGAAATTGCATACAAAAATCAGGCTCTAGAATAGGCCGAGTCTCATACAATAAGTAATGTCACTTCCCCTTGAAGCAAATCTTGAATGCAATAAATAATAATACTTCTTCTAGGATCGGATCTGCTGCTTAGAAGGCGAACTGTTGCTGAATAGTGCGAATTGGAATTGGATGAATTAATGATAAAATGAGAGGACTCTATCCCCTTTAAATACCAAGCTAGGCGACCTCCTTTCTAGGGCTAACCTAGAAAAATACAAATTTTATTTATATAACAAAGGCCGATCTGCCTTGAGTTAATTATATTTAGGAGAAAAATATCTCCCGTCACTACAAAACACTAACACTCCCTCTTAGATAGGGAGGTATTTTCAAGTATCCTCATCATGGAGTCTCTCAACATGACGTCCACCATGGCTACACCCATTTGTGGAAACACACATCTCACTCTCAGAGATGTACAAGAGCTCGTCATGGAGTCTCTCAACATGACGTTCACAATGGCTACATGTTGTGACCTTTTTCACACATCACCCCATTCAGATGGGGACCCCCCCTAATTCTTGCTCCATTCTGGTCTTTTCGCTTTGCGTCTCTCTCTCTCTAGTCCTTTCGTCCTTTCGGGGATGTCCCATCGTTTGACCCAAGTTGAAATATTCATTAAGTCTGCACAATTAGGGTTTTCTATCCCTCAGGCTTTTTAAGGTCAAACCAGGTTATCAAATTGAAATCTGAGCTTAGTACAACAATCACAAGGCTTCCAACAAAGTCCCACTGAATTTTTATCGAATTCTGACAACTTACTATTTATAGTAAGTACTCAATCGGGGACTGTTTCAGCAGGATTTTGGAATTCTGTCAGCTTCGACACATTCAGAACACACTAAGTTGCTTGCACGTAAATTTTGAGCCAGATCAGACAACTTGCTATTTTTAGCAGTTCAGGCTTCAAGAGCCATTTTCAAGGGTCAAACATATGATTCTTCATTGCATGTCCGGAGATTACTTCTGGGTTTCTCGAAACCTTCGCAACGATATAACATGCAAACCGAGACAACCACTTTCAGAGTTCAGCCTTCGGAGGCTATTTTTAGGGTTTGCATGTAGAGTTCTCTAACGCATGTCCGGATATTCCTTCTGGGTTTTTCAAGAGCTTCGCAACAGTGTGACATGCAAGCAGAGAAGATCAAGTTTCGAGGACTTACTATTTTTAGCTAGTGCCCGCATGCAAACCAGTTTTCTGGGTTTTTCTGGGTTTCTTGAGATCCCACAGGCAATATGACAAGCAAAATCATCCAGCAGTGGATGAGTCGCTTTTCAGGAAGTTTCTATAAATAGCAGTTTCACCCCGGCCACCCAACACTTCAGTTCAGCATACAGAATGACATGCAGAAGAAACAAAGTCAAACGGAGATCGTTCGGGATACATGCAAGTCAAATTAGGGTTTCCACTTTTATAGGGGGTGAAATCCAGAAATAGTCAAAATGAAGTACCCCACCAATATCAGCATACTTGAAGGTACCTGATGGCAAAATTTGAGCGGAATCGAAAAACTTACTATTTTTAGTAAGTCAGGGCACGGCTATAAATAGCAAGTCTGCACCCAAGGTTGGCATCAGCACGACACTCAAGTTATCAGGATCAGGCATTGCAAGTTTCAAGTCAAACGGAGCTACTGAAGTCAGAAAGTCAAGAACTTACTATAAATAGCAGGTGGCTATAAATAGCAGGTCGGGGCAGAGAACTGGCAAAACAAGTTCGCTAGGCGAAGAGGGTCATATGGTGAGATTTTCATGCCAAACGGAGCCATGGAAGTCAGAAAAGCAAAGACTTACTAAAAATAGGATGTGAGATCAAGATCCGACAGAGGCATGGAAATTTTACTAAGTATGGAAAAATGGAAGCAGGCTAGTGGAAATGCGCCCTCACATGAAAGCTCCTCCATCAAAATGCGCTCAAAGGTGAGTGAGAGGCTGAAAAGTTGCTAAGGCATAAGATGAAAGTGGCTACCTTCATATGCGCCCACAAATAAAAGTAGCACATATAAAATGCGCCCATCTCAAGCAGGGAAAAATGCCTAAGTATGAAAGTAAAAGCACTAGGGGCAAAATGCGCCCATGTTGGAGGATGCCTAGCAATACGCCTAAGATATGGAAAATAAAAGATTGAGGGTGCTAAATGCGCCCAAGTTGAAGCAAAGATGTTGAAAACGTCTAAGGCATCAAATGAAAGTAGACATGCCTAAATGCGCCCAAGGTAAAATGAGAGAGCCTTGGAATTTTTCTAAAACAAGTAAATGAAAGTACAACCCCTCATTTGCGCCCATCTCCAGCAAGTCTAATATGCGCCCAAAGAAGAATGCAGGCCTTTGAAAATCGTCTAAGGCAAGAAGTGAAAGTAGGCATATGTAAATGCGCCCAACCTTATGAAGTGATGTGAAAATATTCTAAGTGAAAGTAAAAGCTTCCTAGCTAGAATGCGCCCAAGCACAGAGGAAAAAGAAACGTTGGAAAAGTTTCTAAGTGCCAAAGATGAAAGTGGAGGCTCCAGAATGCGCCCTCAAAGCAAAGTATCTCCTTCAATATGCACCCAGCCAAGATGAGTTGATCATAGCTTTTAAGGAAAGTAAGTTAGAAGCCTTGAATATTTCTAAGGCAAGGAAATGAGAGCTGGAAGTGGTGAATGCACCCAAGGCAATTGGAAATCTAAAATATTCTAAGGCACAAATTAGAAACTCCCACATGAAAATGCGCCCAGCTCATGAGGATGCTGAAAGTATAAAAAATTTCTAAGGCATGAGACTTAAAGTGGAATACCTCAAGTGCGCCCCAAGTCAAGTGTGAAGGTAAAAACATGCTTGAGACACATGAAATAAAATTCACTAAAGGAATCCGCCCTTGAAGTGTTGGGAGGTTGGAAAAATAAATTAAGGCGTGGGAATTTAAAATGTTATAAAAGTGGACTCCACATAAAAAAAATATGCGCCTATGGTAGAGAAAATGTTAGAAATATTTTCTAAGTAAAATAACATTTCACTAGGAAAAACACACCCTTGGCATGGAAAGATAGCTTGATGAATTTTAAAATTTTCCAGAGGCAGTTGGATGAGGTTGACGTATATTTTTCAAAGGGAGAAAATTAATATTGATGAATATTTTTCATGGGTTAAATGAAAAATCGAATGAACCCGTTCAAAAGGCACCCATGGGTTGACAAAGTTGAAAAATTGATTTCCTAAGGGAAATCTTAATATCTTCTGAGGAAATTCGTTTTGACTAGATCATTTTCCTAACAGAAATTAAATCTCAGGGGACGGATTGATTCGAGCAAGCAAGTGATTTCTGTCAACAATTTGAATTATTTTAAAAGGGAAAATTTAAAATGTCTAAGGCAAATTTCATGAAATTGAGGATTTAAATGACAGACATTTTAACAAGTTCAAAATAATTTTAAATCTCCCATGAATTGTTTCGAGATAAATTTAATTGAATATGGCGAGAATTTTAAAATGGAGTTCTCAAACAAATTAGAGTGATTTTCTTGCGAGTTGTTTAATCGCCAGCAGTTAACTGGCAGACTAGAAGGAAAAATTCGAATTTTTTTACAAGGAAAGAATCTTCATTAATAGCAATTGCCATAATGATTGGCTGACGACTAGCCCACTACTGCGCCTGAAATGGAAGATGCCAAACGGAGAGAGTGGAGAATTGATGAAGGTGCTAAAAATAACCCCAGCACTAATTGGCAGGATTCTTCGAGAAGAATTATTTAAGCAGTCTCTCCTCTCATTTCTTCTCACAGTTTTCAAAGTTGAATTGTTGAAGAAGTTCTTGAGAGATTGAAATATTTTTTGAGTTGCTGAAGAGAAGTTCTTTGAGAGTTCTATTTTTCGAAGTGTTGAGTTGCTGAAAGTGCGAAATTGCTGGAGGATATATTTCTCAAGTTGTAGAGATTCTCGAAGTTGCTGCAGATTTTATTTATTCGAGCTGCTGAAAGCTAGTTGCTGTTGGAGTTGAGAAGAAATTGCAGCAATCTCTCTTCATTTCTTCATTCTTCAAGTTGCTAAAGTTGAAAGTTGAAGGTTGACAGAAGTTGAAGCAAAAGATTTGATTTATCTTGTGCTGGAAAATTAGCTACATTGCTGAAAGTTGTTGGTGTGCTACGAATTTTCTTCGCCAGTCGGAGGCCAAGTTGCTGAAAGTTTTTGAGCTCAAAGTTTCTTTGTACAGTTTGAGGTTTGGAGTTAGAAATTTATGCTGAGAGATTTCATTTTCAAAAGCTAACTCCATAGCCACAGCCGTCTCGAGAGCTATTTTATTTTATTAAAAATCTGCAAACCAACTTATTATTATTCTATCTTATTCTTGCAGATGGCTGGAGCAAAGGATATTGCAGGAACAAGCAGAGCTACAGGCAGAGCTGCAAACACTGAAACGGGCAAAGCAAGCTCATCCCGGCAGGCAATGATCAAAAGGCTCGCCAAGTCATTTCTTCCAAAATCGGCAATTGTTTCAAAGTTGGCAGGATTAAGTGACACCAACCTCGGGTCGTTTAATCTAAATGCACTCAAGTCTAGGATGTACGGACTGGGAGGCCATCAACCGTCAGTCACGGCACATAACATCATGAAGAGTGGTATCTATGCAGCCGCTGGTTTTCCACCAGCAATTCAATGCCCGGAGCTAATCATGGAGTGTGCAAACTATTACAAACCAGAGCGTAGAACCATCGTCTCTCCGGATGGCAAATTGCTTGCCAACTTCACGCTAGATGCCATCGGAGAGGCATTTGGGATTCCTACTGCCGAAAAGATGTTGTATAGATCAAAGGAGAGGGCGGATAAAATGTACTCCACCTCCTTCGAGAGGGTTGCTGCGGTCATCAACAGAGTTTGAATGCAGAAGCCAAAACCACCTCGCACTAAACTCCCAAAGCAGATAATTGTCGAAGATGTGAAACAGGAATACTGCGACTTGATGATGATGCTGAGCCGAATAAATGGGAGTGCACAAGCCTACTTCTTCGAGCCTTGGATGTTCTACTTCATCGAGATCATCTTGGAGGGAAAGGAGTGTGTCGACTGGGCAAGAATGATCAATGATAACATAGATGAACAGTTCAGGAGCCTGAGGGGGACGAAAACCTTTTACATGAGCTCGTATGTGATATATATGCTGGCAAGAATGACCAAGTACCGAGGGATTACATACAAGGAGCCAATAGGCTATGCACCTAATCAGTTCAAAATCCATGAGGCCTGCACGCAATTACATCTAACCAACCCTGCCAGTTACAAATGAGCTAATGATGCATTCACAATGCACATCACGAGAACCCTTCAGCGGAGAACGCAGCAAAGAATATCCAAAGAGGCACAAGCATTGATAGAGGAATACGGATATTGGCTCATCCAATTTCCGAAATTCACTTACATTAGGCTGCAGGGGTTCACTTCGTATCCATACCGGCTACCGAGGTACCCCACCGATCACATTGTGATGCTGGAAGTATCTAGGCAATTGATTGCCTATGATAAGATCTAAAAAAAGAAGAAGAAGGGTGGGCTTGACTTTCCTATTGCCATGGGAAATTCTATCGAGGTGTGCCCCTCCTTGTAGGCAGCTCGAGAAGCAGAGGATGAATTGCAATTCTATCATCTGTCATATCACACAGGCAGACAGGATTTCGATCCTTACAGAAACATCCGAACGATACAGAACGTTGAGTACCGGCACAAGGCCCACATCGAGGACTTTTGGGCAAATGCTATTGATGAGGTTGAAATAAGGAAAAAGATGTTTTCTAGGCTTCCCCTCAAATTGATCAGGGAATGTGAGGTCATCCCAGTTCCCGACCAAGTGGAAGAGGATGTCAACGTTATATAGCTTGACTACGGTTCAGTCAGGGATACTCCGGTCCCACCACCTGATTGGTCCGAGCCATAAATCATGGACTTGGACACACTCTCTATTCCGGTGTTGACTTTCACAAGAGCTTGGGTTGATAGACATGTATGCAGACTTAAGAGCAGATCGATCGCCCTTACTTATAGCTTGGTGGGTGACCCAAGGCCGCTATCGGTGAGAAGGGGAAAACAGGTTGCTCAAACACCAGAAGCACAAGTAGAAGTACCAACCCAGCCGATACCGTTATGGATGGAACAAGCATTACCTATGCACTCACAAACTCAGTCTTCGAGTTTGAGAGTGATTTCATTATTTGTTGATCAGAGGGCAGGATTGGGTGAAGAGCGGGAGCTTGAGGAGGTGGATCAACCCAACATCCGAGAATCAAATAGTATAAGCGTCAGTGCATCCAGGGTTGGCCGACAAGAGGAAGAAGAGGAAACAGTGGCTAACACTCGTTTCCAGCAGATGTTGGACATGACATTAGAGGAAGAGGAAAACACAGAACAAGGGACCCAAGGGTCAGGAGATACGCAGCTCGTGGAAGATGATGAGCCCGACCAGAACAGTGCAAGAAGAGAAGAAGTACATGAGGTGGAGGCAACAGAGGAGCAGCCCCTCGTCATTTGCAATCCACAGCAGACAGTGCCGGATTGGCTCACGGAGAGAATGAGAAGAGAGCCTGAGGATGATATGGATCCAGCTGTCGAGATGGAGGAGTTCCTCAGAAGAATTAGTGCACCTCCAGAAAAGAAGAGAGCCAGAAAATTCTCGAAGATTTCGACTGACGAGTCAGGCTCCCGCACACTCCAAGTTGCTGTCCCAAGGGAGGAATATGATCGAGCGGAGGAGAGGCCCGAAAACTATGTGATCACCACTGTAGAGTTGGGTCGTCCTACGGGAGCCCAAATTGTCGAGGAGTTTGATAACTCCTATCAGGCGCTGAAAGACCAGTTGCTCAGAACAGAAGGGAAGTATAAGACGTTGAAGAAGGAGCACAAAACCTTGATTGGATATGTGCAAAGTCTAGCACGTCCAAGTGAACAGGCAGACCCAGCAGTAGAACTCCCACCTGAGCTCCAAGGGAGTCAGTTATTGGCTTGGAGGACTTAAAGAAGATGGAGACGGAGGCAGACAAGTGGGTCAGCCATGTTCGAGCTGATACAGAGAAATTTATGGAGGACCTCGCCGATGCTTATTAGTAGGCCTCTAATATTTTGACGCGCATGGATATGGTAGATAAAGCCTGGGGCGATACCTGCATCTATCGGACGAAGATCGTTTAGGGGCTTTGATGCATATACCTCTACGGACTTTGGTGGATGGAGGTGTGATTCAGGATGGTGACAGATATGATTTCACCAGTTGGTACTCCTCGGTGGTCACAGGCCGTGGGTTTCACAATGCAGCAAGGGCAGATTCGGCCAGAACCAGGAAGGCAATGGGTAACATCATGGAGGGAGTTCTTAATACACTGGAGGCCATATTTGCTAGGAGGCCGACTCCAGAGGAAATAACTGTTGATAGCTTGAGAGGTAAATTGGCTCCATTCTTCTCAGCTGCGAGGTCGCTTGTCTAGGACGACTTTGAGAATGTCTCCACTTTCTCTAGTATAATCCAGAATACCCAGGACGCCTTGGTGGCATGGAGGAAGTCTTACACTCGGCACGGATAAACGGTAGCGGTCTTGGAATTTCAGCTCAACCATATTCCACCAATTTCAGTTCAGGAGGTTGAGGCGGTGTTGGCCCGGCTGATCGAGTTTGCAGTTAGAGAGCGGGACAGTGGGAACGCTCTGCTGGATGAAGATCTCTGGAAGATGATGATGGGCATTAATTGCTCATTATGGTTCCTGCAGGGGAGTGGAGAATATTCTGTGCATTTATTACCCCACTCCTCCCTGTGGCGGTTTTTAGGGCAGAAACCCTAATTAGGGTATAGGTGGCTCGATCTGAGCCTTTCATTGTAATTCAATCTGAACCGTCCATTGAAATGGACTAACTATAAAAGGGGCATCCCCCCTCATTTGTAATCAATTAGAACGAGAATTGAATCAGAGATAGAGTTGAGCTAGAGAATAGAAGGCATATAGCATTTAGCTTAGAAGTTAGCTTAGATTGAGGAGGAAAGGAAGTTTTCCCATTGAGGACTTTGTAAGAAGTTGTTGTGAACACTCTCATAATATAAGGATTTTTCATTGTTTGGTGGTTCTATCTTCTATTGTGAGTAGCTAGCAAGGCTTGTTCATCTTTCCAATTCAAGTAGATAGAGTAAAATAGACTTTCAATTCATACAAGTAGTCGTTAATTGTGGAGTGTGGTGTTTAGTTTGGACAAGTCTTCCTCTATCCATACCACTAGTGGACTTGCTAACGGTAAGTCTGCCCTGCGTGGTCAACTGGAATTTCAGTACTCAACTTCGATTGTGATTCGTATGTGTTCACTTGCATCGTTGCGATGGGGTGCACATGTTAAATCATAATTTGAATATCCTATTTATCCTTTGAAGATTGCACCTACTTTGTCAAAGTTGTCCGATGGGGAGGCGAAACAAAGTTTGGTTTGAAGATTGTTGAAGCTAATCCTCACATTCCACCTCTTAGAAGTAGATTGTAGAATTCCTATCCCTTCTCCTTTTAATTCAGTATTTCCCGGTTAGTTTAGGAATCAGAGCAATATTGTCAAATCCTTTATGTCTTAACTACTTCACAAAATCGAACAACTACGTAAGTCCCCTTGAATACCCAGCATATTCACATTAGCCAACTAAGTCTATTCGCGTCAAAGGAACCTTGGAGTTGAACGCATGAACTTTCATGCAATCTTAGCATGCGGAATACTTTGATCAAGAGAGAATAGAATGACCGTTGGGCATTTTTATTCTGTGTTGATGTCGTCATAAAAAGCACGTCAACACTACACCCATTTGTGGAAACACACATCTCAATCTTAGAGATGTACAAGAGCTCATCATGGAGTCTCTCAACATGACATCTACAATGGCTACACCCATTTGAGGAAACACACATCTCAATCTCAAAGATGTACAAGGGTTTTCACCTCATATTCCTCTGTATCAAAGAAATATACATTATAACAAAGCTTACTGATGTTGAGTCTCCTTCTCAGCAAGGGTAACATTCTCCACCACCCCAAGCTTGTCTCGGAAATGTGCAAACTTCACTTTGGAAAGAGGCTTGGTGAGGATATCATCCGTCTGATCATCAGTACTGATGGACTTGAGTTGGATTGCTTTCCTCAACACCATGTCTTTGATGTAATGATACTTGATCTCCACATGCTTTGTCCTATCACAAAATACCGGACTCACTGAAAGCTTTACACAGCTTTGATTATCACAATGAATCACAGTCAGCTCTAATGTCTGACTGAACAATCCTACAAGGAGCTTCTGAAGCCATACAGCTTCATGAGCTACTACACATGCTGCAATGTATTCAGCCTCTGCAATGCTTATTGCCACATATGTCTACTTCCTGCTACACCAAGAAATCATGGCAGGCCCCAAGCTGAAACAACATCCAAAGGTGCTCTTTCTATCAGTTACACTCTTGGCCCAATCAGAATTAGAATAGCCTTGTAACTTCAGATCTTCACTAGAAGTATATCTCAAACCATATCCCACAGTGCCACGCAAGTATCTCAGTATATGCTTTACTGCAACTAGATGTATTTGTCTTGGCTCACACATGAATTGACTAAGAGCACTCACTGCATAACAAATGTCTGGTCTAGTGCTGACTAGATACATCAATGATCCAATCAATTCTCTATATATGGTGGGATCTACAAAAACTGAATCAGATGTTGGGTCACTTAGCTTCTTCAAATTTGTCTCCATAGGTGTAGACATGGACTTACAATCCATCATCCCAAATCTCCTCAATATATCTATAGTGTATTTCCCTTCACTTAGAATGATCTCATTAGGTCTATGCCACACTTCCAGTTCCAAGAAGTAATGCATAAGACCGAGATCCTTCATCTCAAACTCGGAGGCTTACTCTTTCTTACATTTGACAATTAGCTTCTCTGCTCCAGTGAGAAATAAATCATCAACATAAAGAACCAATATCAAAGCGTCACCATCAACTATCTTGAAGTAAAGGTTGGAATCTGCATCATTCTTGGAGAATCCCAAGCTCATCAAATAACTATCAATCCTTTCATACCATGCACGAGGTGCTTGTTTAAGACTGTACAAGGCCTTCTTCAACCTACATACATGAGACTCCTTCCCATGAATCACAAAAACATCTGGCTGCTCGATGTACACTTCTTCTTCAATCACACCATTAAGAAATGCAGTCTTTACGTCCATTTGATGTAACTTCCAGCCTTTAGCGAAGGCAATAGAAATAATTGTTCTGATAGAAGTGTATCAAGCAACAAGAGCAAATGTCTCCTCATAATCTATTCCCTCCTTCTGAGAGAATCCTCTTGCCACAAATCTTGCCTTGTATTTCTCAATGCTACCATCAGCTGCATGCTTGATTTTGTAGAGCCATTTGGAAGACACTACTAATTTCCCTTCAAGTCTAGGAACAACATCCTATACAGCATTTTTAATGATGGACTGATACTCTTCTGTCATTGCATCTCTCCAAACCTATTGGTTGGATGCCTCCTAAAAACTGGAAGGCTCAGAATCAATGATGTGACTCATCAATGCCACATAACCTAGGAACTTCTGAGGTCTCTTGCTTTCCCTAAAAGTTCCTCGAGGAGCTAAATATTTTTATGCCTGTTGCATAGTTTTCTAAGCCCATAGAGGCCTCTTTCGACCTACGGCAATGTCTCTAGGCCCATCAGTTGGTTCTATAGGATCAACTGAACCAATAGTTTTGACCGGTTCGGTGGACTCCCTCTGAATGTCAGGAGAAAGATCAAGAGATAAGTCCATATCCTAAGAAGTCTCCTGCTCCTCATTGTCTATCTCCATGTAAGACCCTTTAGAACTTTTGAAGGCTACTTCTTTGAAAGAGACATCCTTGCTGATCTCAATCTGTTTCTGCCCTAGAATATAAACTCTGTAGGCCTTTGAAGACTCATTGTATCCCATGAATATACCCTTCTTTCTTGAAGGTTCTAGTTTTTATCTTTTATCCTTGGGCACATGAATGTAGACATGACAACCAAATATTCTTAAGTGACTAACCTCAGGTTTCATACCTGTGAAGGCCTCCTCCGGAGTCATGTTTCCCAATATTCGATGAGGGCTTTTGTTATGAACATACACGGCAGTTCTGGAAGCTTCTGCCCATAGGAAACTCTGTAAACTCTAATCATGAATCATAGCCTTGGTTGCCTTTACTATGGATTTGTTCTTCCTTTCGGCAACATAATTTTGTTGAGGATTTATAGAACACAAAACTCCCTCTTGATCCCTGCCTCAATGCAAAAATTACGAAAACCTCCAAAAGTGTACTCCCCTCCATTGTCCGATCTCAAAACCTTAATCCTTTTCCCAGACATGTTTTCAACTTGAGCTTTGAATTCTCTAAATCTATCAAGGACTTCCTCAGACTCCTTGAATTTCAAGAAGTAAATCCAAGTCTTTCGAGAATAATCATCAATAAAAATCACATAGTACCAAAATCCACTCAATGATGCCACAGACATTGGTCCACATAAATCAGAATGAATAGATCTAAAATTCCCTTTGATCTACTATCACTACTATGGAAGGGACTCTTGATATTCTTACCAAGTGCACATCCTCTACAAATGCCATCGTGCTCTAGACCAAGCTTAGGAAGACCATTAACCATCTTCTCCATAGATGGAAGAGCTCTGAAATGTAAGTGAGCAAGTCTCCTGTGCCATAGCTCACTCAAACTGATAGAGTCGTGCGATAATGCCTAAACTGGACAAATTAATAATTTGTATAGGCTCTCTTGACGAAAGCCAATCACATGAGCTGATTTTATGCTAGAGTTCTTGGGCCATGCAAGAACTTTCCCTTCAGAAAATGTAACCTTGTACCCTTTGTCCTCCAAGGCTAGAATGGAGACAAGATTTCTTTTGATTCCTAGTACGAACAAGACATCACTCAAATGAAGAGGGATACCTGAATCTAGCTGGAAAGATGTGGCCCCAGCTCCCTTTACGGAATAAAAAGCATCATCTCCAATTATCACTTGCAAGTTTGACCCTTTCTCTACTAAGTCTGTAAGATGCTCTCTATAGCCTGTAATGTGATGTGAAGCACTACTATCTATCAACCAAGTGTCATTGTCAGTTGGAACATTACTTGAAAGAGCGGAGATGAATAGAAATCTCTCTGAGTTGTCTTTAGATTCCTTATGACGTGACACATCATCAATATCTGTAGTAGAAGCATGTTGCTTCAACTTTTATTTGCAATCTCGAGCAAAGTGACCATACTTGTTACACCTGTAACATTGAATGTGAGAGAGATCCTTCTTCTTCTTCAGTTCTGGGAGAGAATCTGATTTTCCGTCTCTATTCCTCTTGAAGCTGCCTCTTTTTCCTTCTCTTCCTTTTCTTCTAGAAGCATGTGCATCAAGGACATGACTTTCTTCATTATGAGAGTTTCGTCCATTTCCTCTTGTTGCCAATCTGGATTCTTCTTGAATAGAATCAGCTCGAAGACAATCAAACTTGGGCAACTTAGATCTCCCACTAATGCTCTAAATAAAAGGCTCCCAAGATTGAGGAAGACCATTCAGTGACAACATAACCAAATCTCTATAATCAACTATGTCTCTAATAGTGCATAATTGATCTCTCAATTCAGAAATCTTCATGAAGAAGGAAATGACTGAATCTCCCTTAGCCATTTTAACATGATGGAATTGTTCTCTCAAAGCGACGGCTCTGCCGGTATTGCTGATCTCATACAATCCTTTTAGAACCTCAAACATTTCTTTAGCTATCTTCATCTTGGAGATAATCGGAACTAGGTAATCCTTCACAGAATCTATCATGATCTTTCTGTTGTACCCCAAATTAAAAAATTTGCTACACTTAGGCATTTTGAAGAAATGAGTTAAAGTCTTGTCAAAATCTATCAAAAAGGTCAAAATTGGGGTTTTGCAAGCCATGCATAGGGGTCAAAAACTTGAAATTTTCAAACTTTGACAATCTGGGTCCTGGGTATTTTTGGGTTTCTTTTGAAATGGATATTGGCCAAATTTTCTAAAAATAGAAAATTTCTAAAAATAAAAAGTTTGGTTTCTAGGGTTAAGACTGATTTTGATTGGCTCAAAATACTTCCTCATCAGGCTGGTGCAATTTGAATCATGAAAAGATTAGTTTTGCCCTAGTGGGTCTATTCTATTTTTTTAGAAGTTTTTTCCAAAGATCCAAGGTCATCAATGGAGGTCAATCAACTGCCAGGTGACAGAGTCCGACATGCAAACACTGAACAGAAGTTGTCAATGATAAACGTGCACGAAGAACAGAGAACGGAGAGAAGCTGAAAAAGTTGAAAAATGAGAAAATTTGGCTAAGTCTGGAGACTTCAGGCGCCCCTGTCAAGAATAGGCGCCCAAACACCCATGCCTTAGAAAAATTTCACATCCGACAGTCGAGACCAAGGCAAACACGTCAAACAAGGAAGAAAATTGAAAATTGCAGAAAAGTTTCGAAGTCTGCCAGCCATGGGCGCCCCTAGAGAGAATAGGCGCCCAGCTATTTGAGGCATCAGATGATGGAATTAGGGTTGGAGTTCCCAAGGCATTGTTGGTCAGATTCTTCTCAGCTCCGAGGTGAGCCCAGCAGAGCAGTCAATCGATCATTCAGTCACCCGGAATCCAAGATTGAGCAAAGGAGTCTCAACTGAAAGGCAAAATGCAAACCATGAAAAAGATAAAAAAAATTCTAAGTCTGGGAACTCTGGGCGCCTTAGGTGGCCAGGGGCGCCCAGCGTTTTGGAGGACCTAATCCAACAATTAGGGTTTGCAGGTATGATCAATCTCTTCAGTTTCCTGCCAGCTTCACAGTGGATGTCTTCATCAACTCATCAGATCACTCAGTTGTCTCATGAAGTCTCCAAGAAGCTTCTAGAATAAAATATTATTTTATTCACTTAAGTGATTTTATAATTTATTATTTTATTTAGTCACTTTATTAAATCAATTAAATATAAAGTCATCCTTTTGATATTAATTTATTGGAATAACTTTATAAATAATTAATTTAATATCTCCACTTTATTTAATTAAAATAATCAATTAAGCTATCCTTATGATATACTACTAATTTGGACAACTTAATCAATTAAATTAATTAAATTACAATACCTCCAATTCGGAGACATGACAGAAAATATTCATATCCTCCTCACTTTTACAATTGGTTGTCAAACAATATGACACCCAACATTACTAATCAGCATGCAATAAATAGAATATAATTTCTGCAAATGTACAACATATTAATGGAAAGTACAACCTACTACATAAAATTTGAACTTGTTCTAGAATACCATTGATAAAGCCTGCCAAAATAAGGATAAATCTCACCAAAATACTAAAACAACAACAAAATTATTATGTCTTCATAAACCCAAACTGAAACACATTACTGGAAGTAGCACAAAAAACTAAAACCATTGAAAATCTCGCACCAAACTGGAAACACTAAAACTTGAAATATCATTGCCTAATGAAACACATTGTCAAGCTGAATGAAATTGCTATGAAAACTAGAAGGGTTTTCGTCCTCAAAGCTTCACAAATCTGAAAAGTTTTCATCCTCAAGAAGAGAAGAAGATGAACACACGTTTGTTCTTGAAAAATGATTTTTTTTCAAAAAGCATGTAGAAGCTTTTCAAATACATTTCTCCTATTTATAACTTTATTTTAGGAAATATTTTTCTTATAATTATCTCTTCAAAATTATAAAAATATAATAAAGTGTCCCATTTGCTCACCTTTTGGCACGATTTATTTAATCACTTAAAACACCTTTTCAAATAATTAACATAGATCATCTTTTAATATAAAGTTAATTGTTTTCAACAACTTAAATAAAAATTAACTATTTAATTAATTTCATAATTTGAAAAAAGGGAACATAACATTCTTGCTCAAGAAAAAATATGGAACCATGAGAATGTGCATTGACTACAAAACTCTGAACAAAAACTATAAAAAATAGGCATCTAATTCCCAACAACTAATTGATGAGCTATATGGTGAAATCTTTTTTTCTAAAATAGAGCTCAAATCAAAGTAACATTAGATTAGAGTTTGTGAAAATGTCCACAAAACGGCCTTTAGGTGTCATAATGGACACTATGAATTTCTAGTCATACCATTTGGTTTCATTAATGTGTAATGTCCCCTTCTCAAACCTGATCTTTCCAGTGACAGTTGGCCTTTTTTCTGGAAACCCGAAGGCTAGTCGGAAGGTAAAATTAGGGTTTCCTATTTTTAAGGATGTCTTTGCTTGGAGTTGGTGGATTCAATGGCGGATTCTTTCTGGGTTTTCAGAGAGCTTCGCAATGGTATGTTCATTTCGGCATTCTGAGCGTTTTCTGGAATTTACTATTTTTAGTAAATTCTATTTCTGGCAGTTTTTCAGTTGAGTTCAGCATGGTTGACTTCCTGCTTCAGTTTGGTCAGTTGACTTGGTCATTATTGGCTTCAGGGCTCAATGGGAGAGATAAGTTGATATATTTAATTAAAGTCACGTTTTAATATTATATTTTAACGTTGACCCCTTGGCCTAGTCTATCGACTTCACGTTGTTTTAAAAAGTGGTCTTTGAGGGTGGCGCCTTCATTAAGATTATTTTATTAATTGCCAAAGTCAAAGCAAGCTTAAGGTGGGCGCATTTATCAAGGTATTGAATTTAATTAAAATATCAATATTGAGCTTGAGAGGAAAAAGGACGCCATCTTTGAGAAATGATTAGGGTTTTGACATTGAAGTGGATTTTAGGGTTTCGTGAAGTCAACAGGAAGTTATAAAAGGAAGGCTTTGAGCATCATTTCACATTTTTGACTACAGTATTATTACTCTGCCGAAATGGTATGGGATCGCTTCGAGGAATGAAAGCCTCCTAGCTTGGGCATTGCTTCTTGCTTGCAACACAGCAACTAGTGATGAATTAGTGTAGTTGTGAGTTTGCATTGGGATTTGTGCATAGTAATCAGCTTGTAGTTTTCTAGCTTCAGATTTATGCATGTTAGAGAATTCTGGAAATTGCATTTTAATACAGCATATTGTCCTTTTTATTCATAAGTCAAAAATTATCAAAAAGATTCTTCTGGGTACTGTCTACTTCTCTCTGTTTGGTAGGGGCGACCCTTTCCACCAGCTTGTGGAATTTTTAGTAAAGCTTTGGATTTTTAAAGGAAGGTCGAACTTCTTGCTGGGCCGTACCTTCTGTACTTGCATTGGTTTTCGTGCATAAATAATATAAGGTCTTTTGTTGGGGTTTCAGTGGGCTTTTTGGGTCGCCATCTTTATAAGGTTATTTTACATCTTACTTTGTGAGATTTGAGTGAGTTTTGAGAGTGTTGTGAGCAAATTGGTGAGTTGCAGGGCTGCTGTTCGTGCATACGGAAATCTGGACTGTCATAAATCAGATTAACAGGTTGGCCTTAATGTTACAGTTTCTGATTTAATCTTCCTTCTTTAGTGAACGGGATTCTATAATTATTGTTGCAGCTCTATTTACTTCTCGATTTGTATTGTTAGCAAAGCATTGTCTAACATGTTGTAAGCTGGCAGTAGTACTGACAGCAACTATAATCTTGTTCTATCAATTTGTAATGCTCAACTCTACTTTCAGTATTTGCTAGTGTATTTACTTTATCTCCACCCTATGGTAGCTACTTTCACACTCCGGGTCAAAAAGCACATTCTGGGTGTTGAGTCTTTTCAGCATTACAGTTATTTCTTTCAAGCATTGTAAGTTGTAATACTCCGCCATATGGTCGCCTCCACTCCATACTGGACTGGGTAGTGTTGTGACCTTTTTCACACATCGCCCCATTCAAATGGGGACCCCGCAATTTTTGCTCCATTTTGGTCTTTTGGCTTTTGTTTTTTGTCTCTCTCTCTCTCTGATTTCTCTGTTCTTCTGGGGATGTATCTATATTTGACCTAATTAGAAATTTTGGCCGAGTCTGAAGGGAATCTGTGAAGTTAGGGTTTTCAGGCTGGATTAAGATTAAATCAAGTTGATAAATTGACAGCTAAGCTTAACATTGCTTCCAGGAGGCTCCCACTGAATTTTTATCATGTTCTGACGACTTACTATTTTTAGCAAGTGTTCAATCTGTGAGCTTTTCATCAGGATTTCGGGATTCTAACTACTTCAACACATTTAGGCAGCTTCCAAGGGCCTACGCATGAAATTTGAGCTGATTCAGACAACTGGCTATTTTTAGCAATTCTGGCTTCACGAGCTATTTTCAGGGCTTCAACATACAATTCTCCGATAAATGACAGGAGAATTGATCTGGGTTTTTCTAGACCTTCACGATGGTGTAACATGCAAACCGAGATGGTGACTTTCAGAGTTCAGCCTTCGGAGGCTATTTTTAGGATTTGCATGCAGAGATTTTCAGTGCATGTCCGGATATTCCATGTGGGTTTTGCGAGACGTTCGCAATGATGTGACATGCAAGCAGAACGGATCAGTTTTCAGGGACTTACTATTTTTAGCCAGTGCCCGCATGTCGACCAGTTTTCTGGGTTTTTCTGGGTTTTTTGAGATCCCACGGGCACTGTGACATGCAAACTCGTCCGACATCCGGTTGACCACTTTCCGGACACTTACTATAAATAGCAGTGTCATCCCAGCAGCTACCCACCACTTCAGTTCAGCAAGCAAAACGACATATAGCAAAAATCAAGTCAAGCAGAGGTCATTTGAGGCACATGCAAGTCAGATTAGGGTTTCCTACTTCGGTGCCTAAAAAGAAGGGTAAAAGGCCATAATTTCGAAAAACGAAGATATCCCATTGCGATCAACATCCTTCAGGCAATCTACTGGTAAAATTTGGGCGCAATCCGAGCACTTACTATTTATAGTAAGTCGCCTCCAGAACGCGGCTATAAATAGCAGGTTAGCACGAGAGGCAGGTGTGAACAGGGTCATCAAGTGATGAGGACCACGTGGTGAAAATTTCAGGTCAATCAGAGCTACAGAAGTCAGGCAACTTTGGAACTTACTATAAATAGCAAGTGGCTATAAATGGCAGGTCAGAGCATGGGACAGGCAAAACAAGTTCATCAAACTACGAGGATCATATGGTGAAATTTTTAGGCAGAACGAAGCTGTAGAAGTCGTAAATCAAGGGACTTGCTAAAAATAGAATGCAAAAGCAAGGGCAGGCAGAGGCATGGAAAATGTGAGCTTGACCCTCTAAATGCGCCCTTGATGGAATAATCAAGGCAAAAATTCTAAGTCAAAATCAAAGTTCATCCTATGAAATGCGCCCTTGTGCTGGAGGTGGCTAAGAGAAATTTTACAAGGCAAAATTAAGAGCTCACATGTGTAAATGCGCCCTCAAGTGAAAGCTTCCCAGCTAAAATGCGCCCAAGGGTAAGGAGATCATTGGAAAAGTGCTAAGGCGTAAAATTGGAAGTAAGCTATGTCAAATGCGCCCATGTTGGAGGATGCCTAGAAAAATCTAAGGCATGGAAAGTAAAAATGTGAGCACAAGGGTCAAAATGCGCCCTCAAGTAGAAGTGGACCCCTTGAAATGCGCCCAAGTAAGATGAGAAAAACGCCTAAGGCACAAGAATGAAAGTAACCCCTTCCAAATGCGCCCACCTTCAAAATAAAAGCTCACACATGGGAATGCGCCCATAATGAAGATAAAAGTTCAATGTCTCAAATGCGCCCCATGATAGATGAAGGCCAAGAAATACTCTAAGGCAAGATGGAAGCTACCTAGGCAAAATGCGCCCAAGGTAGCTTGCTGGTTGAAATAATTTCTAAGGCATGAAAATAGAAGTAGCCCCCCCTAAATGCGCCCTTAGAAGGAGTATGAGGTAAATAAGTTTAAGTGGAGAAAAGTGAAGGTGGACACCCCTTCCATATGCATCCAAGGAAGATGATAGAAGGAGATGTCAAAGGCGTGGGGAAATAAAAGTAGAAGACCTCAAATGCGCCCTCAAGCAAGGCCACTCAAAAAGTATTCTAAGTCACAATAATGAAAGCACAAGGTGGTAAATGCGCCCAGCAAGTGAAGCTGAATTGAGAATTTTCTAAGTAAAGGAAAATAGAAGCACAAGGTGGTAAATGCGCCCAGCAAGTGAAGTTGAATTGAGAATTTTCTAAGTGTTGAAAAATAAAAGCACAAACCTCTAAATGCGCCCTCTAAGGAAGTATGAAGGCAAGACTTAGAATATTTTCTAAATATGAGGGAAATGGAGGCTCATGGGGTAAAATGCGCCCATCATAAGGAGGAAATGACAAGTTGAGAAATCTCTAAGGCATTGAAAATGAGAGTTCAAGGAGTCATATGCGCCCAGGGTAAGGAGGAGATATAAGACTTAGGAATTTGTCTATGGCATTAAAATAAAATGCCACTGAAGGGAATACGCCTAGAGAGAAGGAAATGTTGAAGGAATTTCTAAGTTAGAAAATGGAAGTAGAAGACTTCAAATACACTCCAAGGAAGTTGGGACTTGAGAGAAGTTGCTAAGTGTAAGGCAAAATTTTAAGGCGTGAAATTGCTTGGGAAACGAAGGTAAAGGTATGTGTTATGAAGTGTGCCCAAGGATGTGATATTTAAAATAAATTTTCTAAGGCATTTTCTAAGGGGAAATTAGAAAATACGCCTGGAGGAGGTGGTATAAAATCTCTAAGTGCAAGGTGATATGCTCCCAGATGCAGGAGGGAATTTCTTCAGGGAAGCATGAAAATACTAAGGCATGAAAAATGGAGATTACAGGCGTGGAATTCCTCCAGAGTAAAAAAAAAACGGGTGAACCTTAGCAATTTTATTATTTTCAAAATAATAAAAATTAAATGTACCCCTTCGTTTGGATACACATGAAAACGATGATTTCTGAGGGGAAATTTCTTCTGGGTATTGGATATTTCTCACTGGGAGATGATTTGAGGTTCTTCCACACCTTGCTCGTGTTGTTTCGGCAGGGATTTTGGCCTAGCACCCGTTCAACAAAGTTCCTAAGGCTCAGATGGATAAATTTTCTAAGGCATCGAAAAGGAAAGCAGAGGGGGTCAAATACACTCACGGGGAAGAAATTTGTCTAAGGCATGAAGGAATTTGAAAATGAACTGAAGCTCGAACATCAAGCGTTCAAATGCACCCCCCAAGATGAAATATCTTCTAAGGCACAAACTCCAGGCAAGGTGGTGGATACGCCCATGATGAAAGTTTGCTAGAAAAGTGATGAATTCTATCAAGATTCGGAGATCAAGCGGTCAGAACATGGAAATAAGGTAAGTAAAGTGAATTTAGATTATAAAGTGTTCTGATACTCTTCTTTTGTTTTGCAGGATGAACGTTGAAGCCAAGGCATGAGGACTTGATGAAGCTAGACAACGTTGCAACTTTGGAAACGAAAGTGAAGATTTGTCTAAGGCACTAAGAACGTGATGCAAAAGAGGCAAATGCGCCCAAGGCAATGGTCTAAAGAAATATGAAAGTTGCAAGGAAGAAGTGCGTCCTAGAGTCAAAGCAACAGGAGGGCCGAACAAGAGGAATTCTTTGCTCATCACTTTCATATCAACCACGTACTCGCCTCTCCTCCTAACGCAACAAAATTGGCAGACAGACAGTGGGAACGCGTTTCTGGACGAGAATCTTCTAGAGGAAGAAAGTGGGCATTAATTGCAAATAATGGTTCCTGCAGAGGAGTGGAGAATATTTTGTGCATTCATTGCCCCACTCCTCTTTGTGGCGGTTTTTAGGGCAAGAACCCTAATTAGGGCATATGTGGCTCGATCTGAGCCCTTTATTGTAATTCAATCTAAGCCGTCCGTTGGACTGGGCCAACTATAAAAGGGGCATCCCCCCTCATTTGTAACTCAGTAGATATTAGATTGAGAGTAGAGAGAATAGAAGTTAGAATAGATAGAGTTAGCTTAGAAGATAGCTTAGTTTGAAAAGGAAGGAAAACTTTCCCTTTGAAAGTTTTGTAAGAGGTTGTTGTGGAAAACTCTCATAATACAAAGGTTTATCATTGCATGGTGGTTCTATCTTTTGTTGTGAATAGCTAGCAAGGCCTTTTCGTCTTTCCAATTCAAATTGATAGAGTAGAGTAGACTTTATTTTATGCAAATCGTTGTTAATTGTGGAGTGTGGCGTTGTGGTTTGAGCATATCTTCTTTCATCCATACCACTAGCGGGCTTGCTGATGGTAAGTTCGCCTTGTGTGGTCAACTGGAATATCAGTACCTAACTTCGGTTGTGATTCGTGTGTTCATTTGCGTCGTTGTGACGGAGTGCACATGTTGAATCACAATTTGAACATCTTACTCATCCTTTGAAGATTGCACCAACTTTGTCAGAGTTGTCCAAAGGGAGACGAAGCAAAGTCTGGTTTGAAGACTGTTTAAGCCGATCCTCGTCCTCCACCCTTTAGGAGTAGATGGTGGCATCTCTAATCCTTATATCCTTTTACATTCAGCATTATCCGGTTAGTTTAAGAACTTGAGCCTCATCGACAAATCTCCCGAAATTTGAGAATCATTTTCTTCCGAATGAGCAAATCACGTAAGTCCCCTTGGAATATCCAGCATATTCACATCAACCAACTGAGTCTATTCGCAATAAAAGGAACCTTGGAGTTGAACGCATGAACTTTCACGCAATCTTAGCATGCGGAATACTTTGATCAAGAGGGAATAGAGTGACCGTTGGACATTTTATTCTGTGTTGGTGTTGTCATAAAAAACACGTCAACAGGTAGCACATACTTGGTGTCGAGTTCCTTTCCAGTACTTAGTATAGGAGACCCTCTGACCATATGCTCGCCATCATCGGCGCCATTCCTGGTTAGAGTTATTGCACAAGCTTTTGATTAAGATCCTCTGACCAATGCTCACACCTTGCCCACATCGGGATCCTGGTGTACATTCTGGTTAGAGTTGCTTCAGCAACGTTTTGGTTTAGCTGCTAACCTTAACAGGTGCATTGGTTTATAATTTGTAATTTGAGAAAACAAAAAAAAATTTGCCTCGGAATAGTTCAGTGGTATCAAAGCCACATTTCCTGCCATCCTGTGAAACAAACCGTCTATGAGTGACAGAGCAAAGAGATACGCAGCAACGGAAGACAAGAAGGCTGCAAATCAGTTTCGGTTCTATCAGGTTCCAGAAGGTCAGACAGCTTCAGAGATCTTGAGGGCTCATTGGGAGTCTTCTCAGGAAACAGAAATGGGAGATAATGAGAGGACATTGGGTGGTAACAGAGAAGATAGTGGGAAGGGAAGGGAAAGATCGGTAAGTCCGGGGAAGAGATTTGAGAGGAAGATGGATGCCTTAATGGATATGGTATCTCTCATGATGGGGAAAGTGGGCCAGAACACAACCCCACAAAGCAATCCAGGACATAGAGGTGAACACAGTGCCACCAACCAGCATGATGGACATGCTGCTCAGCCTGCTTCAAACAACACATACATTTCTTCCAGACCATTCAAACCCACCTTCTTGGCACCAGTAAACACTCAACCTGATCCAGAAGAGAATGCTTCATTTGTTGAGCAGTTGAGGCTTGGTCATACTGAATATGATTCTCTACCCAATGAAATTAAGATGGATAGGTCATATAATGATTTTAAGGATCATAAAAGAAAGAACAGAGGACAAGGAAGACAGTATGAACATAGAAGAACAACAGTACATGGGGATTTGTATCAAGCTATCAACAAGGTCTTGCTTCCACACTTTGACGGGAGTGACAACAGCTCAGCCAGAGCTTGGATACAGAAGTTAGATAATTATCTAGCTCTTCGACCCATGGCAGAAGAGGAGGCGATTAAGTTCGCTACACTACACCTTGACGGGGTGGCGCATGAGTGGTGGCACCATGGCCTAATCACCTTGGGTCATCGGTCTATCACTACCTATGATGAGTTCACCAATAGGCTCATCAAGAGATTTGAGAAAAAAGATCCTGAAATACATTTCAGGGAATTGGCACAGCTTAGGCAGTATGGTACATTTGATGCCTACATAGCTGAGTTTCAGAGAATCTCAGTCATGGTCACAGGAATCACTGAGAGGCGTTTGGTGATCCTTTTCAGTGAAGGATTGATGGAGCCACTCAAGGGTTGGATTAAAGCTTTTGATCCACCCTCCCTACAGGAGGCCATGAAGAAGGCAAGAAACATGGAGTGGGCTGCTCCTAAGGCAAAGTTTCAACCCAGGCCAGCCTTTCACAAAGGGGATAAAGAGAAAAGACCTCATCAAAGACCTCCTTTGAGACCTCAGCATAAGGATTTCAAACAGCATAATCCTCACGTCACAAGATTGGATCCTGAGACACTGAACGAACTCAGAAGAAAGGGGTTATGTTTCCGATGTAGGGAAAAATGGTCTCATGATCATGTTTGCCCAAAGGGAGTTAAATTTAATCAGATTGAATACTATTCAGCTGGTGAAAGTAATTCTGATTTTTCAGACCAGCAATCTGATTGTGAAGATAGTGAAGTGGAAAGAGTTCCGGAAGAGTCCGAAGATGAAAAGGGAAGTGGAGGTACCTTGGCTCAACTTTCGAGCTTCCAGAAGAATGAATCCTTCAAAGTTAGAGGGATGATTAAGGGGCAACGAATAGTTGCTTTGATTGACACTGGAGCAACGCATAACTTCATTGATGAAGTTGTGGTAGCAAAGAAGGGGCTGCAAACAGAAGAATTTGAAGGCTTCAAGGTTATGGTTGCTGATGGGTTTCACATCTCATGCACTAAGAAGATCTCAAACATGACTATGCAATTGGGGAACTATGACGTCAAAGACGACTTTTATGTAGTCAACATTGGAGATACGAATGTCGTTCTAGGCATTCAATGGCTGCGTTCCCTTGGAGAAATCTCTGTAAATCTGCAAACCATGGAACTCAAGTTTCAATCCGATGGGAAGAAGGTAGTGCTAAGAGGAATGTCCAATGGTGGTCCTCGGATTGTGTCATTCAAGAGAATGGCAAGGCTGATTCGTAATGAACAAGTCGAGTGGGCTGCCGAATGTATGATTCTTCCTACTAGTCCGGTAGAGACCAAGAGAGGCTATCCTCCTGATGTTCAGTCTCTACTCACCAAGAAGAGCAAAGTCTTTGCTGATTTGCCTCCTAGACCTCCACCTGAACGGGGTTCGGAACATATCATAGAGTTCAAGGAAGGAGCTAAGCCGGTGATTGCAACTCCATATCGGTACCCCAAGAGGCAAAAGGATGAGATTGAGAAGAACATTCAAGAACTCTTGGAGATGGGGTTCATTTGCCCAAGCAAGAGCCCCTTTGCTTCTGCAGTGGTTCTTGTGAAGAAGAAGGATGGTACCATGCGCATGTGTGTGGACTATCGTGCTTTGAATCAAAGCACAATCAAAAACCGATACCCCATTCCAACGATAGATGAGCTCATTGACGAGCTACATGGGGCCAAGTTCTTCTCGAAGATCGATTTGAAATCGGGTTACCATCAGATTCGAATGAGAGGATCAGATGTTGAGAAGACAGCTTTCAGATGTCATTATGGCCATTTCGAGTTTCTAGTCATGCCATTTGGGTTGACTAACGCTCCTGCTACCTTCCAGTCTTGCATGAACAGAGTTTTTCAGAATCAGTTAAGGAGGTTTGTGTTGATATTTTTCGATGACATTTTGATTTACAGCAAGACTTGGGAAGATCATCTCAAGCACTTGGAGGAAGTGCTTAGCATCCTGGAATCTAAGAGTTTGTTCGCAAAAGCATCCAAATGTGAATTTGGAATGGAAGAGTTACTGTACCTTGGCCACATAATCAGTGCTGAGGGAGTGAAGGTGGATCCTGAAAAAATCAAGGCAGTAGTTGATTGGCCACCTCCTGAGAACTTGACTCAGTTGAAAGGTTTTTTGGGTCTTTGTGGATTTTATCGGAGATTCGTAAAGGGGTATTCACAGAATGCTGCTCCTCTTACTAATCTCACCAAAAAGGGAGCCTTTTGTTGGTCAAAAAAGGCTCAAATTGTTTTTGACAAGTTCAAGAAGATCATGAGCTCGTGTCCGGTTCTGGCTATTCCGGATTTCTCCAAGCCATTCGGGTTGCAGTGTGATGCATCAGGTGAAGGAGTTGGGGCTGTCCTGATGCAAGACAAACACCCTATTGTGTTTGAAAGCCGAAAATTAAGGGGTGTTGAAAGAACATACTCAATTTATGACAAGGAAATGCTTGCCATTATGCATGCATTAGCCAAGTTCAGGCAGTACTTGGTGGGGAACAAGTTTGTTGTTAAGACTGACCACAATAGCCTCAAGCATTTCATGCACCAAAAGGACCTAAATGAGAGGCAACAGAAATGGGTGAGTAAGCTTCAAGCTTACGACTTTGACATTGAATATGTCAAAGGGAAAAATAATATCGTGGCTGATGCTTTATCTAGGAGACCTCATCTTAGCTCATTGTGTGAGCTTACTGCAGATTGGAGAGACATGTTGCTTGCTGATTATGCCAAAAATCAGTTTGCAACCAGCATTCTTGAGGGTACTTTTCATGATGAAAGGTACAAGGTGATTGAGGGATTGATACACTATAAGGGAAGAATCTTTCTGGTGGCTGATTCTAAGCTTAAGAAGAAGATTCTTTTGACTTTTCATGATATTCCGGTTGCTGGTCACCAAGGTTTTTTCAAGACATATAGGCAGATTCGAGAAAGGTTTTCTTGGAAAGGATTGAAAGAAGAGGTTCAACGGTACATTCAGGAGTGTCCTGTTTGTCAAGTGAATAAGAATGAGCATACATTACCAGCCGGTTTGCTGCAACCACTCCCTATTCCCAATCAAAAATGGGAAAGCATCTCGATGGATTTCATTACAGGGTTGCCCAAGGCCCAAGGAAAGGATTGTATCTATGTGGTAGTGGATAGGCTAACCAAATTTGCTCATTTTTTTGCCATTACCCGCACTTTTTCTGCAGCCCAAGTTGCAGATCTATTTTTTCGAGAGGTGTTTAGGCTGCATGGGTTGCCAAAGAACATTGTGAGTGATAGGGACAGCAAGTTCCTAAGTACTTTTTGGCAAGAAGTCTTCAGAATGAGTGGTACTGTGCTCACTCCAAGCACTAGTTACCATCCCCAAACAGATGGACAAACAGAAGCAGTGAACAAGTGGTTGGAAGGCTACTTGAGAAACTATGTGTCAGAGCAACAAAGAGCATGGGTCAAGTGGCTGCATATAGGCGAGTACTGCTACAATTCTACTTTCCATATGTCAATTAAGATGTCTCCTTTCTTGGATCTCTATGGGTATGAAGCACCTAGCTTTGCTGATTTGGTGTTTGGTGATAGCAAAGCACCCCAAGCCAAGGACTTGTTGCAGCAAAGTCAAGACATTATGAAATCCTTGAAGGATAATTTGCAGATTACACAGAATCAGCAGAAGTTGTATGTTGATCAAAGGCGGGTTGAGCGTTCTTTCGAGGTTGGGGATATGGTTTATCTCCGATTACAGCCATATAGACAGTCTACTCTCAAGAAGAGTGGAGTTGAGAAGCTCAAACCTCGCTTCTATGGGTCATTCAGGGTCATCAGAAAAGTTGGGGCAGTAGCTTATGAGTTAGAGCTACCTACTGATAGCAGAGTACATAACGTCTTCCACGTGTCTCGCCTCAAGAAGGCACTTGGACATAATGTGCTTGCTTCATCATAGTTGCCACCTTTGGATGAAGAAGGACAGTTGGTTCTAATTCCGGAGGAGATACTTGATTTCAGAGAACGTTCTTTAAGGAAAAGAACTATCAGAGAATACCTGGTGAAGTGGAAGAACCTGCCTATGGAGGATGTGACTTGGGAAAGTGATGAAATTCTGCAGCATCCTGGTTTGCGATTCCTTGAGGACAAGCAATATTGGGGAGGGCGGACTGTAATGTCCCCTTCTCAAACCTGATCTTTCCAGTGACCGTTGGCCTTTTTTCTGGAAACCCGAAGGCTAGTCGAAAGGTAAAATTAGGGTTTCCTATTTTTAAGGATGTCTTTGCTCGGAGTTGGTGGATTCAATGGCGGATTCTTTCTGGGTTTTCAGAGAGCTTCGCAGTGGTATGTTCATTTCGGCATTCTGAGCGTTTTCTAGAATTTACTATTTTTAGTAAATTCTATTTCTAGCAGTTTTTCAGTTGAGTTCAGCATGGTTGACTTCCTGCTTCAACTTGGTCAGTTGACTTGGTCATTATTGGCTTCAGGGCTCAATGGGAGAGATAAGTTGATATATTTAATTAAAGTCACGTTTTAATATTATATTTTAACGTTGACCCCTTGGCCTAGTCTATCGACTTCACGTTGTTTTAAAAAGTGGTCTTTGAGGGTGGCGCCTTCATTAAGATTATTTTATTAATTGCCAAAGTCAAAGCAAGCTTAAGGTGGGCGCATTTATCAAGGTATTGAATTTAATTAAAATATCAATATTGAGCTTGAAAGGAAAAAGGACGCCATCTTTGAGAAATGATTAGGGTTTTGACATTGAAGTGGATTTTAGGGTTTCGTGAAGTCAACAGGAAGTTATAAAAGGAAGGCTTTGAGCATCATTTCACATCTTTGACTACAGTATTGTTACTCTGCCGAAATGGTATGGGATCGCTTCGAGGAATGAAGGCCTCCTAGCTTGGGCATTGCTTCTTGCTTGCAACACAGCAACTAGTGATGAATTAGTGTAGTTGTGAGTTTGCATTGGCATTTGTGCATAGTAATCAGCTTGTAGTTTTCTAGCTTTAGATTTATGCATATTAGAGAATTCTGGAAATTGCATTTTAATACAGCATATTGTCCTTTTTATTCATAAGTCAAAAGTTATCAAAAAGATTCTTCTAGGTACTGTCTACTTCTCTCTGTTTGGTAGGGGCGACCCTTTCCTCCAGTTTGTGGAATTTTTAGTAAAGCTTTGGATTTTTAAAGGAAGGTCGAACTTCTTGCTGGGCCGTACCTTCTGTACTTGCATTGGTTTTCGTGCATAAATAATATAAGGTCTTTTGTTGGGGTTTTAGTGGGCTTTTTGGGTCGCCATCTTTATAGGTTTATTTTGCATCTTACTTTGTGAGATTTGAGTGAGTTTTGAGAGTGTTGTGAGCAAATTGGTGAGTTGCAGGGCTGCTGTTCGTGCATACGGAAATCTGGACTGTCATAAATCAGATTAACAGGTTGGCCTTAATGTTACGGTTTCTGATTTAATCTTCCTTCTTTAGTGAACGGGATTCTATAATTATTGTTTCAGCTCTATTTACTTCTCGATTTGTATTGTTAGCAAAGCATTGTCTAACATGTTGTAAGCTGGCAGTAGTACTGACAGCAACTATAATCTTGTTCTATCAATTTGTAATGCTCAACTCTACTTTCAGTATTTGCTAGTGTATTTACTTTATCTCCACCCTATGGTAGCTACTTTCCCACTCCGGGTCAGAAAGCACATTCTGGGTGTTGAGTCTTTTCAGCATTACAGTTATTTCTTTCAAGCATTGTAAGTTGTAATACTCCACCATATGGTCGCCTCCACTCCATACTGGACTGGGTAGCACATACTTGGTGTCGAGTTCCTTTCCAGTACTTAGTATAGAAGACCCTCTGACCATATGCTCGCCATCATCGGCGCCATTCCTGGTTAGAGTTATTGCACAAGCTTTTGATTAAGATCCTCTGACCAATGCTCACACCTTGCCCACATCGGGATCCTGGTGTACATTCTGGTTAGAGTTGCTTCAGCAACGTTTTGGTTTAGCTACTAACCTTAACGGGTGCATTGGTTTATAATTTGTAATTTGAGAAAACAAAAAAAAATTTGCCTCGGAATATTTCATAATGCTCCAACCACCTTCTAGTCTAGTATGAACTAGGTGTTTAATAAGCAGCTAAGGATATTTGTTCTGGTTTTCTTTGATGACATACTTATTCATAGCAAGATTTGGGAGGGCTATTTGAGCCATTTGAACAAATTTTTGGGTATTTTGGAGGCTCAATGTAATGTCCCCTTTTTAGCTCATTGTCATTTTTGGTGGATTAGCCTATTACCTGACCCTCGTAGGCTAATGCAGATGGTTTGAGGATCTTGTTTGGCAAATACCAGTGTGTTTTCTTCTCCAGAGCATAGTGTGGTTCAAGATTGGCCTTCGTTTGGTGTTTCAAGGCTTGGTTGTACACACTTACTATTTTTAGTAAGTCAACTGGTCATGGGAGTCCAATAATGCTATTATTAGTAAGGCACTTGGATGCAGTGCGAGTGCAGTGGTTGACCCCCAAGTTCAGAGGGAATGGAAATTGGATGATTATTGATAAAGTTATAGTATTTTAATTATTATTAAAGTTTATCTTTAATAATAATTAATTATTTTACAAAGGTACATATCATTAAGTTATATTTTATTTTTAACTTTATGTCAAAAGGGGACATTAATGACTTAAAAGATAATTAATAAAGTACCTAGTGAGGGCACCCAAATTAATGATATATTATGAAGTCAAAAACCAAGCAAATGAAAATATATTTTAATTGATTTAAAAGCTCTTTGGGGGTCGAGACTTTTGAGAAGACTATATAAGGCATCAACGAGAGTTATTCGACACTCATTATGCATTTTATAAACTTGGCTCTTGTGAATTTGGCATGTGAGAAGAAGAAACTTGGGGTTTTTGCAATTCCTTGACAATGGAGAACATGGTAGCTTCGTTGATTAGCTTTCTGAGGTTGTCACATATCAGCTGAAGATTGCTTATCTGTTGGCTTCATCCAGAGGTCAAGATTGTGCATAAATTGTGAAGTTGTGAAGAGATTGAAAAGGAGAATTCATACATAAATCAATAGACTTAATTGGCAGATTGGAAAACATTGATATCTCCTTGTTGGGCCGTACATTTGCAGCATACAGGCCGTACCATTCACTAATGCCTAACCGTACCATTCCTATTGGGAGGCGTGTGAGTTCTTGAGGTAAAACGCCTATCTTAATAAGTTGGGTTCAATCACTTTGGAGGCATCTAGGTTTCAGATTTCAGTTTAGGGCTTTTTGGTGTTGGAAGACTCACAGATTGCTGCAAGTCGACCATTCCAAAAGTTTCATCATGCTGCAATCATTTCCAGGATTGGCTCTTAATCATGCATAGTCAATATCGGGTATGAGTGCCTTGTAAAGTTTATCTAAATGATTTGATATGCAAAGTAGTAGTGATCATATTAGAATATACATATTGTATTTGCAAGCCAAAGTAAATCTGATTTGAAATAAATAAAATAAGGGTTTGCTTCAACAATAGATCTGAAATGCATTAGTTATCATTACTTCCATCTTGAGAATTTATATATGTATTTGTATTTCTTAAGTTACCTGGCACAATATCACTTGAGCATCAAAACCCAAACATTTTGTAAATCAAGCAAAACCAAACAAAGATACATCAGCTGCACTTAAAAGTTGAGACAAGGACAGGAGGGTTCTTACAGTGGTATCAGAGCAAACATCCTGCCATCCTCTGAGTCTACAGTTTCATGAGCAGAGAATTTAAATATTATTCCCGAGGTGCAAAGCAATGGGAGCCACCTTCAGTTCCATAGGGTGAGACAGTCTCTAGGGTGTTGGGAATACATCACTCCAGCTCTAGTGACAGTGACAGTGTGACCAACATTATGGCTCGGAGGGATAAAGGGTGTAATGTCCCCATATTAGAAACATAAAATGCACAAATTAAAATTTTGATTTTAAAGATTGTTTGATAAGGAGCAATGAAAGATTGGTGGAATAAGATAAATGAAATGCATTATTATCAACTAGTGCATAACTAACATAATTTGATATGACTTAATACTCTTGATCAGAATAGATTTTTGTCTTGTTTCCTCTTGCCTAAACTCATTGGAGGAGGGACGAACTTACAGTGCCGAGGGTGCTTGACTAATCTCCAAGTGGATTCCCTCGAGGTTTCCTACCTGTATTGGGTGAATCCATCATGGGATCGAATTACCAGCCTATCCCTCCACAACCATCCTCTCCTTGGTGAGCATTAGCGAAAGGGAATTTTGGCCCGAAGTCTATTCTTCAAGGTAAAGTCATAAAAACTCAATAAGACACAATAATTGATGTAAGCAATATTATTGTGGCTAGACAAATAACATCCATTTATTTCTATATGTGAAATTCACTTATGCTATATATATGAATCACAATATATATTTATAAATCATAATATAATTAAATATATTTATAAGCATACTAACATTATCTTATTTATGAAATTACCATAATGATAATATTATGCCTCTAATATTCTTTTATTCCTAATAATGGAATGATATTATCCTCAAGATATTCTAAATAACATCATGCATCTAATCTTATCTTATTCCTAATAATGGAATGATATTATCCCCAAGATATTCTAAATAACTAACCTTATCTTATTCCTAACAAGGAATAACATTACCATAAAGACATCCCAAATAATAATATTATGCACCTAACATTATTTTATTCAAAATAAAGAATTACCTTATTCACAATAAAGTAGAACACTACCGTAATGATATCCTAAATGATATTATGCTCCTAATATTATCTCATTCATAATAAAGAGTAACATTACCACATTACCGTAATGCTCTAATTTTCCAATATCACCCGATGCTCTTAATATTTTTGAGTATTCTCCGTATTCTCTTCCTTCCCCAAATGGATTGATATTCACTCTCTTTATATCCCTTTAAGTAGAGGGAGTCACACCCCTTCATATTTCTGCCCTTTACAAGGGTCACACCCCATCGTGGCCCAAACTCCTTTAATTTAATTTAATTAAATCCCTTTGTTTGGGATCGTTGTTGTTTACATCTTTTCAGCCTTATCTTGTGTTTAGTGTTTGCTTATTTAAGGCTGAAATCTTTAACAAGCCCGTGACTTCCTTATGACATGCGATTAATATGAATGTTGCCCTCATAAAATTATAACTGCTGCCTTGGTTCTTGTCTTATTCAATTTGTCCCTACCCTATTTTGTCTTATATGTTTTTTTGTTTTATATGGCTGAATTCTTCTAAAATCGTTGCCCTTAATACTCAAATATTTCATTCGTTGTCTTTTAACATAGGATCGTTGTTGTCATATATTTTGTATATTTCTTGATTTAATATATTTATTTATATATTAGTTTTAATATATTATATTATTATAATTATAATAATATTAAGTTATTAATATTTGTATTTGTATTTTTAATAAGTATTTTGTCATTTATTTATTTTATTTATTTATTTTCATTTCAATGCTTAGTTATTTTAATGTTCTATTTCGGGGACATGACAAAGGGCGAGCATAGTCTCTTAGTCTTGATTCCGAGGAAGCCAAGAGGAAGTATAAGAACATGATGGACATGATGTCGCAGTTGATGGGAACTATGTGACAGTTTGCTCCACCGCAATAGCCAGTTTACCAAGGGCAGACGAGTGGTTCACATGATTTAGGGCATCGTGAATGGCTGGATAGCAGTCTACTACTTCTATTGGGTCAGTTCTCAGACCCAATCAGCCTACTTTTGCTCCTAGGGAGGAGCCATAGCGTCCACATACTCCACCAGTTCAAGCGCCTGAGCATCATGTACTCGCTGCAATAGACATCACCAGGAATTATGCAGAGTACATGTCTTTAGCTCTAGATATTAGGGAGTCATTACCCCTTAATCAGTTCTTAGACCTAATAAAGCCTTGAGGTGGTGGTGGGGTTAGAGCAGAGCAACGAGCACACCATGCTCCACAGGGTACTCGGGATTTTCAGCAGGTAGTCAGCAAGGTTACTTTACCTCATTTTGATGGCAGCGACAAGTGTACAGCTAGGTCATGGGTCCTGTTGACGTGTGTTTTATGACAATGCCAGCACAGAATAAAATGTCCAACGGTCACTCTATTCTCTCTTGATCAAAGTGTTCCGCATGCTAAGATTGCGTGAAAGTTCATGCGTTCGACTCCAAGGTTCCTTTTATCGCAAATAGACTCAGTTGGTTGATGTGAATATGCTGGGTATTCCAAGGGGACTTACTAATTGTTCAATTTTATTTGCCAAGCAGATGAAAGGTTTTGACTATGATGCTCTGTATTTGAATGGACCGAGAAATACTGAATTTAAAGGAGGTAGGGGTAGGAATTATACTATCTATTTCTAAGGGTGGAATGCAAGGACTAGCTTCAACAATCTTCAAACCGAACTTTGTTTCGTCTCCCCTTCGGACAACTCTGACAAAGCTAGTGCAATCTTCAAAGGATGGATAAGATGTTCAAATTGAGATTCACCATGCGCACCCCTTCACAACGAAGCAAGTGGGCACACTAATCGCAATCGAAGTTAAGCGTTGAGATTCTAGTTGACCACGCAGGGGGTAGACTTACCGTCAGCAAGTCCGCCAGTGGTATGGATATGGGAAGATATGCTCAAACCAATGTCACATTCCACAATTAACGCTACTTGCATGAAAACAAAATCTACTTTACTCTACTCTATTCGAATTGGAAAGACTAAAAGATCTCGTCAACTGCCCACAACACAAAATGAAGTCACCAATCAATGAAATCCTTATATCATGAGAGTCTTACACAACAATTTTTTACAAAAACTTTCAAAGGGAAAGTCTTTCTTTCCTTTCCAACTAAGCTAACTCCTAGCTCTACTTTAACTTCTATCTAGCTCAACTCTATCTCTGATTTTTGTCTAACTCTGATATCTTCTAACTATTTTACAAATGAGGGGGGATACCCCTTTTATATCTAGCCTAGTCCAATGGACGGCTTAGATCAAAATACAATGGACGGCTCAGATCGAGCCACCTAAGCCCTGATTAGGGTTTCAGCCCTAAAAACTGCCACTGAGAGGAGTGGGGCAATGAATGCGCCCTCCACTCCTCATCAATGAACCACTAACCGCCATCAATGCACATCGTCTCCCTCCAGAAGGTCATCGTTCAGAAGGGCGTTTCCTTTCTCCTTCTCGCTGGCTGCAAATCTGATGAACCTGGCCAATACTGCCTCAACTTCCTGATCCGAAATGGGAGGAATGTGATCTAACTGGAATTCCAAAACTGTAACTGTTTGCCCGTGCCAGGCACATGATTTCTTCCAAGCAACAAGGGCGTCCTGGGTGTTCTGTATGATACTGGAGAACGTAGCAGTGTTCTCGAAATCATCCTGTGTGAAGGTTTTCACCTCAGAAAAGAATGGCGTCAATCTGTTCTTCAATCCTTCTGCAGTTACCTCTTCAGAAGTCAACCTCTTGGCAAAGATTGCCTCCAATGTGTTGAGAATTCCATCAAGGATGTTCGTCATGGCCTTTCTGACCCTGACAGAATCCGTCTGTGATGCATCGTAGAATCCTCGGCCTGTGACTACTGAAGAGTACCATCCGGCGAAGTCATATCTATCCCCCTGCTGAATAACACTTCCCTCAACCAAAGTCTGTTGAGGTATGCCCATCAAAGCCCCTAGACGGAGAACAACTCTCGTCTGATAGATACGCGCCTCACCCCAAGCATGGTTAACTGCATCCATCCTTGCCATAATATCAGAGGCTTGCCGATAGGCATGTGCAAGATCCTCCATAAACTTCCTTGTTTCTGCACGGACGCTGGCAACCCATTTGTCTGCCTGCTGTGCCATTCTCTTCAAATCCTCTAACCCACTGATTGACTCCCTGGAAAATTCAGCTGGCAGCTCAATTGCCGAATTCTCTTGCCCACAAGGACGGGACAAGTGTTGCACGTAGCCAATCAGTGTCTTGTGCTCTACCTTCGATTTCTTGTATTTTCCCTCAACATAGGACAATCTATCCTTGAGTGCTTGATAGGAATTATCGCACTCCTCTACTACTTGTGCTCCAATAGGGCGACCAAGTTCTATAGTTGTAACAACATAATTTTCGGGAACGGCCTCATCCCGATCACACTCTACCCAAGGCACTGCCATATGTAAAGTTCGAGACCCATCCTCATCTGTGGATATTTTAGAAAACTTCCTAGCCTTTTTCTTTGTTGGAGGTGCACTGATCCTCTGTAATAATTCCTCTATCTCAGTTGCGAGATCGGTCTCATCCACAAGATCACTCCTCATTCTATCCCTTAGCCATTCTGGCACCTCCTATCGTGTGTCTGATATAATAAAAGGTTGTTCCACCTCAGCCTCTACCTCATGAACTTCATTTCTGCCTTCGCTTCGGCGAGGCTCATCATTATCGATGGGCTCAGTGTCTCCTGAGCTTTGGGCATCCTGATCGGAAGTAACATCATTCTCGAGAGCTGCCTCAATCTCCTGCTGAAACTGGGTATCAGTAGTCGTCCCCTCATCTGTCTCTTGCTGATTTTCTTGCTAATTATCTTCTCGGGGCATGTTGATGCTCTGGCCTACTGATTCTCTGCGAGGTGGCTGACCTGCCACTTGCACTGTCTGCTCTACATCCAATCTCTCCCTCTGATCAACAAACAATGACACCTCCTGTAAGCTTGGAGAATGTGCCCGAGATGGCGTATGCAAGGACTCCTCAACTACCACAGGCTCAAGTCGAACTGGCTCCTTTCTTCTAGGCTCTGGGGTTGGATTACTCCGTCTCCTCCGATTAGTTGTCGGTAATCTGTTGTCTCCCATCAAGTTGTACGTGAGGGGAATTGACCTTCCCTTGAGTCGGCTGACATGCCTCTCTACCCAACTCTGTGTAAATGTCAAGACTGGGATACAAAGTGTATCCAAGTCGGTGATCTCTGGCTCCGACCAATCTGGGAGTGGTAGGGGTGTATCTCTCACTGTTTCGTAGTCAGCCTGTACTACGTTTATGTCTTCCTCAATCTGATTCGGTACTGGGACAATCTCGCACTCTCTGACCATCACCAACGGTATCCGAGAGAACATTCTTTTCCTAACCTCGATCTCATCCACTGCACTGGCCCAAAAGTCCTTGATCTATGCCTTGTGCCTGAATTCTTCTGTCAATATCCATCTGATGTTCCTGTGGGGATCGTAGTAGTGCCTGCTGGTGTGATAGGAAAGGTGAAAGAATTGGAGCTCCGCTTCCGCCTCCCTTGCTGCTTGCAGTGATGGGCAAATTTCATCTGAATTCCCCATGGTAATTGGGAATCCAAGTCCACCTTTCTTCTTCTTCTTCTGAATCTTATCATAGGCAATCAGTTGCCTAGATACTTCCAGCATCACTATCCTATTTGTGGGATACCGAGGCAATCTATAAGGGTACGAAGAGAATCCTTGCAGCCTTATGTAGGTGAACTTTGAAAATTGGATAAACCAACATCCAAATTTCTCGATCATTTCCTATGCTTCCTTGGATATTCTGTGATGGGTTCTTTGCTGCAAGGTCCTCATGATATGCATCATGAAGGCGTCGTTGACCCTTTTGTAATTAGTTGTGCTTGTCAAATGCAACTGTGGACAAGCCTCATGTATTTTAAACTGATGGGAACCACATCCAATTGGTTCCTTGTAGGAGATCCCTCTATACTTTGTCATGCGATCCAGCATATAGACAAGGTAAGAGCTCATATAAAACATTTTCGTTCTCCTCACCCCACGGAGCTGCTCATGAATGCAATCACTGATCAATAGTGCCCAGTCCATGTGATCTTTGCCCTCTAGTACCAAGTTGACGAAATAAAACATCCAAGGTTCAAAGATGAACGCTTGGGGGCATCCTCCAACTCTGCTCAACATCATAATCAGATCACCAAACTCTTGCCTCAAATCTTCTGAGACTATCTGTTTAGGCAATTTTGTACGAGTTGGCTTGGGTTTGATCATCCACCTGGTGTTTAACAAATCAGCACACCGGTCTGTTGTAGATGAATACATTCTTTCAGCCCTCTCTTTCGTCTTGTAGATCATCTTCTCATGCACTGGGATCCCAAACGCCTCCCCGATTGCCTCCGATGTCAGGTTAGCCAATACCTTGCCATCTGGCGAAGTGATTGTCCTTTGTTCTGCATTGTAGTGGTGGGCGCATTCCATGATGAGCTCCGGGCATCAGATAGTTGGCAGAAAATTGGCAGCTGCATACAGTCCACTCTTGACAATACTGTGCGAAGTCACTGATGGGTGATGGCCTCCAGTCCCCATTATCCTCCTTCTAAATGCCTCCATGTTGAACGAGCCTAAATTTGTGTCAGCCAGCTTGCCTAGCTTTAATGAAAATTTTGACTCTGGCAAGAATGACTTGCTCAGTTTCTTGATCATTGCTTGTCTGGATTCGGTGTGGTTGTTCCTGCCTGCAGCTCTTCTACTTGATTTGGCCATTCTGCAAAAAAGCAAGATAGTTAGAAAACAAGATTTAAAAATAATAAATAATCACTGTTGAGGGTGTCAGGAAATTTTTAAATAAAAAGGCCACAACACTTCTGCCATTTCCAACTGCAAACCTCAACTATATTGTTCACTTCAATTGCAAAATTTCTATATTTGCAGCAGCTCTTGAGACCTCTCTCAAATTCGTACCTCTCCTCTAAAAGAAACGTACTTTCAACAACTTGCAAATGTCTTCACAAATTCGAACTTTCAGCAAATGCAGCCCTTTCAACTCCAGATTTCTCGGCAACTTGGGACCTTCTCACAAATTCGTGCCTCTCAGCAACTGCAGCCTTGGCAAGCTAAATCGTACCTTTCACCTTCAGCCGCTGGAAACTAGGAAGTTTGCACCTCTCAGCAACTATAACCTTAGCACATCAAATCGTACTTCTTCAGCAACTTCAACCTCTGCAAATTCGCACTTAGCAACTGGTGAGAAGAATGAAGAGGACCTCAGAATATTATAGCCAGGTCGAATTCCTGTAGAGGCTATACTTAGCACATTTTCGAATTCCACTTTCCCTCTTTTTCCAGTCATAACACTTGTCATCTGAGGCATCGGAATCTCAAGCTTCTAGAATTATGAATTCATCATCTCTGCACAGGCCTGCCTCATTGCATTCGATTCTTTAAAATATTAAATCACTCACTCCGTTGAACAACTTCAAATTGTTTAGCTAAGTCATTTGATCTCACCTTCGCTTTGGCAAAATTATCCAGTTCAAACTTCTAGCGAAATGCTTCTCATTCATTTTATTTGTTTGCCTTAGAGAAATTCCTCAAATTTGCCTTAGGAAATTTATTTAAAATAGGCATTGGGCAAAATATCCACCGGAACGATATGGACATGGCATGGAGTAAGTTTGAATCACCTCTGAATTGCAAACGTTCAATACCCAGAAGAAAAATCTTTCCAGAATCCATCGTTTTCATGTGTATCCGGACGAAGGGGTACTTTTAATTTTTATTATTTAAAAATAATAAAATGGCTAAGGTTTATTTCTCTTCATGTCCGGATGTCTTCCACTCCTGCAATCTCAAGTTTCTCTGCCTCGGCATTATTCTTTGATTTTCCCTCTGAAGAATTTCCTCTCTGAGGACCCTTTTACTCTGGAAATTTTAGCATTACTTGTAGGCGTATTTTCATTTTCTCGTTAGAAAATGCCTTAGGAATTTATTTTAAAATTTAAATTTTATCACCTTACCCTCTGAAGGGCGCATTTAGCATGCCATGCTTCCATTCCATTCCTTGGGCAATTCCACGCCTAGACTTCCTTTCTCATACTTAGCAATTTTCACTTCCAATTCCCCACTCACTTGGGCGCATTTCACATGGTGAGGAGGAAAATTCCAACCCTTAGCCTTTAAAAAATCACGCCACCCTAAGTATTACCTTGCCTTTGGCGCATGGTGACCCTTCACCTTCCTTGAGTGCACTTCATATGGTGGACTTCCATTCCCAAGCGCATTTCACATGGTGAGGAGGAAACTTCTTTATCCTGGCGCTTTTCCCTTTTACCACTCAACGTCTCACCTTTTACCTTGTTACCTTATTACCTTAGGCGCATTTGCCATAGGGAAGGGGAACTTGTGAGTGCATTTGCCTTGGGTAGTGTTGGCGTTTCAATTAGCACCTCTGGAGTGCTTATTGGAAACGGACAGCTATTGCAAGTGTGTTAGTACATGCTCTTCGGATTATAGAGAGGAAGATCTCTCTTTGCTGATTTTATACTGTAAAAAAGGGGTGTACTAAGATTTCCTATCTTTTTTACTCAGCGGTAGTGTTGTGACCTATTTCACACATCGCCCCATCGCAAATGGGGACCCCCAAGTTTGATTCCGCCCTCTGCGCAACGTCTTTGAGAGTCTTGAATTTGGATAAAATTTTGAAAGTCAGTCTGGCTAAGTTGAGATTTTGAACTCGTTTTTGGTCCTTAACGTCATGGAAGTGCTTAGAAGACCCGGTGGACGAAGATCGCCATTGCTTTCGGTCGTTTCTGACACTTCCTATTTTTTAGGGATTCTGCTTTTTTGCTTTTTGCTTTTTGATTTTTGGCATTTTTAGGCCATTCTGGAGTTCCTATTTTTTAGGGATGCTTTTTGCTTTTTCTATTTTTGGAAAGTTTCTATTTTTGGAAAGTTTCTATTTTGGGAAAAAGTTTCTATTTTTGGATCCCACAGAGCAGAAAATCAACACGTCTCCAGAAATCAAGAAAATCAAGGCAAAATGAAAAAAGTTTGAAAAATGGTGAAAATTTTGGGAAAATGCTTAAGTCTGAGACTGGCGCCCTCAAGAGAGGAATGGCATGGAAAAGTCAAGGTCCGCCCTACCTTTGGCATGCCAAAGGTAGGCACTGGCAAGAAATTCATCAAGTCCGCCATGGCATGAGGAAGCCAAAGTCCGCCCAAAATGATAGGGAGAGGTGCATGGCACAAAGAGGCTGAAGTCCGCCATAAGCATGAAGTTTGCCAAGTCCGCCATAAGCATGAAGGTTGCAAAGTCCGCCCTTGGCACAAGGAACTCAAAGTCCGCCCAGCAAGGTAGGAAGTGCGCCATATGGAAAGTGGCATAGAGAAGTCAAAGTCCGCCCCTAGAAAAAATGGCATAAAACTCATGAAGTCCGCCCCTAGTGAAATTGGCATAAAACTCATGAAGTCCGCCCAGCCTAAGGAAAATGGCACAAAAGGTTCAAAGTCCGCCCTTAAGGAAAATGGCATAAAATTCATGAAGTCCGCCCAGCCTTAGAGGAAATGGCATGAAAAACACAAAGTCCGCCCCCAAGAAGTGTGGAGAAGGGTAAAACATGAAGGGGTGCGCTCCAAGGTGTTTGGAAAGAGGTAAAATTGCAAGATAATTCATTGAAAATTGAATTAAATGATGGAAACAAGTGAAATTTTCCGTTGGACAAGGCACAAATAAAATTCGCCATGGCAAGGAAAATCTAAGACCAATGGATGATAAAATTCGCCATGGCAAGGAAAATCTAAGACCAATGGATGATAAAATACACCATAGGCAAGGAATTATAAGACATTCGCCCAATTCTTGAAGAGAAAATTATCCTAAGGCATGAAAAACGGAGAAATGTCTAGAAGAAGAAGAGGTTTTGGCCGACATAAAAATCACGCCCCAGCACAACGGAGTGAAATTTTTTGGCACAAAATGAAGAGTGCTTGGCAGAGCAAACATGAAGTCCGCCCCTCTCAGCTTGGAAAATTCCTAAAGCGCTAGTAAAGAAATGGCAAAATGGCAGAAGTCTCCAGGTTTGCCCAACCCAGAAGATGAATCATTCGGCTAAAATAAAAATGTCCAGAGAGGTCAGAACTCCGCCTAGAGAATTAACGTCAATGGCAGATGAGCTATTGAGCACATTTTGGCTAGGCAGACAATTTAAAAAAGAGATATTTTGCCTCTGACGAACGAAATTAGCCATGTATCAAGATTGAACGGGTTGGAATTTAATATTTTAATATTTTTAATTATTTCCCTGACACTTAGGAAATTTTAATTCAAAATTCAAAATCCGGAGATTATTTGGAAGATTAAACTAGTCTGCCTTAGATAAGTTTAAACTTTGCCACGTTCGGAGGATTTAAAACGCGTTGGAAAAATAATTTTGGACAATTAATTTAATATATTTTCCAACACTTAGTCAATTTTCCTTGAGAAAATTCGAAAATCTCAGCAGAGATGGCACAAAGATGAAAGTTAGAAACTTGCCTCGATAACTGAAAGTAAAATTAGAAGTTTGCTAATCCGAGGAGAAAACGTTTCTAAAAATTGGAAGAAAATCAAAAGAAAGAAAGCAATGCCTTGAGGAAAATCGCACTCCTCAGCCATAAAATGAGTTTCAACAACTCATTTCTTCACAAATTCCGGCTGAGAAGCAACTATCTCTCTCGAATCTTCAGGAAAACATTCTCGAAGGAGAAGTTTGTGAGAATAACATCATTGTGAGAATCGAGATAGCATTCTCTTATTGAAAGGCGTGATTTTTGAGAAGTAATTTATTTCTTGGCTGAAATCGTACTTCCAGCATAGTGGCGCACTTCTTCTGGCAGATTTCTTTGAATTTTTAAATTCATTTGCAGCCACAACGTGATCTTTGAGGTTTGGAAGTTAATCGACAACGCATTTGCGTTGTGTTTCTATCTTCTACTTCATTTCCGGCACAAATTTCATTCATGATAGGCGAATTTAATTACTTTCAGCTTGCTTTTTGACAGAAATTTTAATTTAATAAGGTTGAAAGTGCGATTTTGTCTAGGCTATACCCCGAAACTCATTAATTCTTAAATGATATTGTATTAATGTTAAGTATCTTGTGCTTGCAGGCTGCCGATCGATCAAAGCGAAATATCCAGGCAGGCACAGATGAAGGTTGCAAGTAAAGGATCGCAGCCAGAGACCAGAATAAAGTCTAAGTGGAAAAATGTCTCAGACACTGATCTTGGCCACATCGATCTCGTGGAATTTAAAAAGAGGATATATGGACACAACGGACCCTTACCAATGCCTGCAGCTAGAAGGATAGTGAGAAATGGCATATTTCAAGCTGCCGGATTCCAGCCTGCACTTTGCTGTGCTGAACTGATGGTGGAGTGTGCACTTCACTATGATGCTGAGTCAAGGCGTATTGTGGCGCCTGATGGGAGAGTGTTGGCACATCTGACAGAGGTGGCCATTCAGGAAGCCTTCGGCATTCCGGCATATCCTAAAACTGTCTACAAGACCAAGGAAGATGCTCATAAGCTATATGACAAAAATCCTGATCTTTGTGCCGCCAACCTTAACAAATTTTGGCTGGACAAGCCTAGACCGTCCTTTAAGAAGATGCCCAAGAAGTTGATGCGCACGGACTTCAAGGAGGACTATGGAGATATTATTATCTTGCTGAACAGAGTGGCAGGCAGTCCCTCGGGTGCACCCTTTGAGCCGTGGATGTATTACTTCATTGAGGACCTCACAGAAGGTGTCAAAATGTTCAACTGGGCTAGGATGATAAGCAATAATCTTCACCACCAGCTTATCAATCTAGAAAAGACCAAAACATTTTATATGGGTTCTTACGTCGTCTATATGTTGGCCAGAACTTACAGATATGCAGGCTTGATCTGCAAAGGCACAGTTCGCAGTAAGGAGAACGAGCTAAAACCTTATGACTGTTACCCACAACTCCAGCTGAGGGAGAAGGCGCATTTTAGATGAGCCCACGACGCGTTCCTGATGTACATCACCAGGATACTCTAGGGAGGGACGCATCAGCGGCTGACACATGAAGCCAAAAGCCTAATCGGTAAATACGGGTCTTGGTTTATCCAGTATCCAAGATTTACGTATATCAGAATTCAAGGATTCACTGGAAGCCCGTACCGTCTACCCATCTTCCCCACGAATAAGATGGTCCTGCTCGAAGTGTTGAGGCAGTTAGAAGATTTTCAGGGTCTTCAAAGAGCAAAGCAAAAGGCGGCAGTTACTTTTCCCTTCTTTATAGGAAACATGCTGGAGTCGTGTCCGTCATCACAGGCAGCTGACAATGCCAGAATCGAGATACAGCATTACCCTTTCTCTCCATATCCGGCCAGAAATCACTATGACCCCCATCACCACATCAAAATGGTGGATGGAAGGAGGTACAAGCATAGGGTCGAACTGGAGGACTATTGGGCAAATGCTGCGGATGAATTTGAGGTCAGACGGAGGATGTGGTCCAGATTACCTCTCAGCTTAATCAGGGCAACATAATTTTGTCACGTGCCAGATCAGTTGGAGGAGGACGAGAATCAGACGCAACCGCGCTTCGATGAGAATTCAGCTTTGCCCGCTGTCCAGTGGTCAGAAGCAGAGCATGCTGACTTGAACGTCTTGATGAGGCCTGTCATCAAGTTTACTCAGTGGTGGGTTGATCAACGGGTTCAAGAATTAAGGCGCCAGAAGATAACCCTGACCTATGATATGCTAAGCGAGGCAGAGTCTTATTCTTCCAATGCGGGAGCATCACAGGACCTCCCAGTGATAGAGGCCACCACATCTAGGAAAAGAAAAGAAATAGCTGCAGGCAAAGAGCCGGTCCAGAAACAGGTAAAGATGAAACCTTCTCAATCGGTCGCCTCCAGAAATATTGAGGAGATACTGGCTACCGCCGATGCTTCACTGGCAGATATGAGGGATCCTTCTCCGATTCCTGAAAACCACGCGGAGCTTCAGCCAGATGAGGATGCGCCACCTTCTCCCATGGGCACCGAAATATTGGAGTCGGATGACGACAATGTGGGCACCCAGGATGAAGATTTTCAGGAAGGGATGATTTCAGCCCTTAGGGGAATTGTAGACGTTCCTGATAGAGAAGGCGTGCCGGAAGAGGACGGTGTTGAGCAGCTTACGATACCGGATTGGCTGAAGGAGAGGCTAAAGGTACAAGTGCCGGCAGATGAGCCAGAAGAGGATGATACGGCAGACTTTTTGGCCAGATTGTCTCAAACTGTGCCCAAAAAGTCGGCAAAGAAATTCTCCGGCATACATAGAGACGAGGCCGGCAACAGGACAGTGCAAATCGCCGTGCCTACAGTGGACAAGCCACGGGAGGATATGGCTCCACAGGATTACGCCATCACGACCATTGACTTGGGTCCAACCACTAAGGGCCAAGAAATGGAAGATTTGGACAATTCTGTATCCGCCATCAAATCAAGGTTGGCGAAGGAGGTAGCCAGAAGGAAGGAGTGCCAATTAGAGATTGAGCGCTTAGGGAATATATTCAGCACTTGATCAAGCCACTTGATCAGGACACTACGGCAGCTCCTCTACTTCCGAACTCTTCGCAGGAGGCCATTAAAGAGATGGAAGAAAATAGGCTCACGGTTCAGGAGGCCAAAGAATGGATAGCCGTAAAGGGGATTGAAGCTGAGACATTTGTGGAGCGGCTAACTTTGGTTTATGGCCAGGCCACTACCTTGCTTTCTAGGTTCGCTTCTTTGGCAGAAGTATGGGACAGCCTTCCAGACGTGCAGGATAGAATAATCCCTTGCCTTAGGATTCTGAAAGGAGTTCCTAAGCAAGAATTGATAGAGGGAGGCGTCATCGCAGCGGGAGCAGCCTATGACTTCCACACTTGGTATTGGACCTTGACGGCACGAGGTGAAGTCTTGGAGAGGGTTAAGATTGGCGGCATCAGACTGGAGGAACAGGTCAAGGAAGTTCAGGCCAAAATCCTCAACATAATTGCCGATGTCCTGGATAAAGAGGCGCTGCGAGAGAATGACCTGCAGTTGGAAGTTTTGAAGAAAAGTGTCCAGGAAAATATCTTCTACATCACTGGGCCCATCTTGAGGTAGGACTGGGCCAAATTGGCGAACTTCTTGAGCATCAGAGAGTCCTTTGAGAAGATTGAACCAGAGTGGGAGGAGACCTTCGCCAGATGCGCCGAGAGCATGGATGGGCTTGAATTCAGAATCGGCATGCTTTCGCAGGTTACCATGGACGAGGTTGCCTTGATCGTGTCCAGATTCGGCGAATACACGGCAGCTCGAGAGGATCAGGATATAGTCCCTTGAAAATAGCTCCTATTGCCAACTCATTGCTGATCACTGCCAGTTAACTGAAGTCATTTTGGGAAACCCTAATTAGGGTTTCGTTTGCTAAATCTTGACCGTCGGCTCATTTTCAATCTGAGCCATTTATTCCATTTATGAAACTCTATATAAACTCATTGACCCTCATTTGTATTTTGTGAAGTGAGTAATAAAAGATTGTTGTGACGAAACTATTTCCGTTTATAAAAGCTCTTGTGCATGATTTGCTAAGAACAACTTTTATTTTCAAGTAGTATGCAAGGTTGAATATTTCTCCTTCAACACTTAGAGTAGAATTAGAATAGCATTTCATTACATGTTGGTTAGATGAGTGATAGATTTGATCGCAGTGGCGGATAAAATTTTGCTCATACTTTTGTCTAGTGGATGATTTGCATTTGACGTGTAAAGTTAGTCTAAGCCATTAAATCGTGGATGCTTAACTTCTGTTTGTTTCAATTACCGATTCAAATATG
>CM021101.1:867728774-867775936 GCA_007115665.2 Sequoiadendron giganteum
CCATGTTGGAGGATGCCTAGAAAAATCTAAGGCATGGAAAGTAAAAAATGTGAGCACAAGGGTCAAAATGCGCCCTCAAGTAGAAGTGGACCCCTTGAAATGTGCCCAAGTAAGATGAGAAAAACGCCTAAGGCACAAGAATGAAAGTAACCCCTTCCAAATGCGCCCACCTTCAAAATAAAAGCTCACACATGGGAATGCGCCCATAATGAAGATAAAAGTTCAATGTCTCAAATGTGCCCCATGATAGATGAAGGCCAAGAAATACTCTAAGGCAAGATGGAAGCTACCTAGGCAAAATGCGCCCAAGGTAGCTTGCTGGTTGAAATAATTTCTAAGGCATGAAAATAGAAGTAGCCCCCCCTAAATGCGCCCTTAGAAGGAGTATGAGGTAAATAAGTTTAAGTGGAGAAAAGTGAAGGTGGACACCCTTTCCATATGCATCCAAGGAAGATGATAGAAGGAGATGTCAAAGGCGTGGGGAAATAAAAGTAGAAGACCTCAAATGCGCCCTCAAGCAAGGCCACTCAAAAAGTATTCTAAGTCACAATAATGAAAGCACAAGGTGGTAAATGCTCCCAGCAAGTGAAGCTGAATTGAGAATTTTCTAAGTAAAGGAAAATAGAAGCACAAGGTGGTAAATGCGCCCAGCAAGTGAAGCTGAATTGAGAATTTTCTAAGTGTTGAAAAATAAAAGCACAAACCTCTAAATGCGCCCTCTAAGGAAGTATGAAGGCAAGACTTAGAATATTGTCTAAATATGAGGGAAATGGAGGCTCATGGGGTAAAATGCGCCCATCATAAGGAGGAAATGACAAGTTGAGAAATCTCTAAGGCATTGAAAATGAGAGTTCAAGGAGTCATATGCGCCCAGGGTAAGGAGGAGATATAAGACTTAGGAATTTGTCTATGGCATTAAAATAAAATGCCACTGAAGGGAATACGCCTAGAGAGGAGGAAATGTTGAAGGAATTTCTAAGTTAGAAAATGGAAGTAGAAGACTTCAAATACGCTCCAAGGAAGTTGGGACTTGAGAAAAGTTGCTAAGTGTAAGGCAAAATTTTAAGGCGTGAAATTGCTTGGGAAACGAAGGTAAAGGTATGTGTTATGAAGTGTGCCCAAGGATGTGATATTTAAAATAAATTTTCTAAGGCATTTTCTAAGGGGAAATTAGAAAATACGCCTGGAGGAGGTGGTATAAAATCTCTAAGTGCAAGGTGATATGCTCCTAGATGCAGGAGGGAATTTCTTCAGGGAAGCATGAAAATACTAAGGCATGAAAAATGGAGATTACAGGCGTGGAATTCCTCCAGAGTAAAAAAACGGGTGAACCTTAGCAATTTTATTATTTTCAAAATAATAAAAATTAAATGTACCCCTTCGTTTGGATACACATGAAAACGATGATTTCTGAGGGGAAATTTCTTCTGGTTATTGGATATTTCTCACTGGGAGATGATTTGAGGTTCTTCCACACCTTGCTCGTGTTGTTTCGGCAGGGATTTTGGCCTGGCACCCGTTCAACAAAGTTCCTAAGGCTCAGATGGATAAATTTTCTAAGGTATCGAAAAGGAAAGCAGAGGGGGTCAAATACACTCACGGGGAAGAAATTTGTCTAAGGCATGAAGGAATTTGAAAATGAACTGAAGCTCGAACATCAAGCGTTCAAATGCACCCCCCAAGATGAAATATCTTCTAAGGCACAAACTCCAGGCAAGGTGGTGGATACGCCCATGATGAAAGTTTGCTAGAAAAGTGATGAATTCTATCAAGATTCGGAGATCAAGCGATCAGAACATGGAAATAAGGTAAGTAAAGTGAATTTAGATTATAAAGTGTTCTGATACTCTTCTTTTGTTTCGCAGGATGAACGTTGAAGCCAAGGCATGAGGACTTGATGAAGCTAGACAACGTTGCAACTTTGGAAACGAAAGTGAAGATTTGTCTAAGGCACTAAGAACGTGATGCAAAAGAGGCAAATGCGCCCAAGGCAATGGTCTAAAGAAATATGAAAGTTGCAAGGAAGAAGTGCGTCCTAGAGTCAAAGCAACAGGAGGGCCGAACAAGAGGAATTCTTTGCTCATCACTTTCATATCAACCACGTACTCGCCTCTCCTCCTAACGCAACAAAATTGGCAGACAGACAGTGGGAACGCGTTTCTGGACGAGAATCTTCTAGAGGAAGAAAGTGGGCATTAATTGCAAATAATGGTTCCTGCAGAGGAGTGGAGAATATTTTGTGCATTCATTGCCCCACTCCTCTTTGTGGCGGTTTTTAGGGCAAGAACCCTAATTAGGGCATATGTGGCTCGATCTGAGCCCTTTATTGTAATTCAATCTAAGCCGTCCGTTGGACTGGGCCAACTATAAAAGGGGCATCCCCCTCATTTGTAACTCAGTAGATATTAGATTGAGAGTAGAGAGAATAGAAGTTAGAATAGATAGAGTTAGCTTAGAAGGTAGCTTAGTTTGAAAAGGAAGGAAAACTTTCCCTTTGAAAGTTTTGTAAGAGGTTGTTGTGGAAAACTCTCATAATACAAAGGTTTATCATTGCATGGTGGTTCTATCTTTTGTTGTGAATAGCTAGCAAGGCCTTTTCATCTTTCCAATTCAAATTGATAGAGTAGAGTAGACTTTATTTTATGCAAATCGTTGTTAATTGTGGAGTGTGGCGTTGTGGTTTGAGCATATCTTCTTTCGTCCATACCACTAGCGGGCTTGCTGATGGTAAGTTCGCCTTGTGTGGTCAACTGGAATATCAGTACCTAACTTCGGTTGTGATTCGTGTGTTCATTTGCATCGTTGTGACGGAGTGCACATGTTGAATCACAATTTGAACATCTTATTCATCCTTTGAAGATTGCATCAGCTTTGTCGGAGTTGTCCGAAGGGAGACGAAGCGAAGTCTGGTTTGAAGATTGTTTAAGTCGATCCTCGTCCTCCACCCTTTAGGAGTAGATGGTAGCATCTCTAATCCTTATATCCTTTTACATTCAGCATTATCCGGTTAGTTTAAGAACCTGAGCCTTATCGACAAATCTCCCGAAATTTGAGAATCATTTTCTTCCGAATGAGCAAATCACGTAAGTCCCCTTGGAATATCCAACATATTCACATCAATAGCCAGGTCTATTAGCAATAAAGGCAAGGTTGAGCAGCATGAACTTTCAGCAATCTTAGCATGCGGAATAAGTCAAGAGGGAATAGGTAGTAGTTGGACCATTTATTACAGTAATTTGAGTGTTGTCATAAAAAACAGAGCAGGTAGCACACTTGGTGTCGAGTTCCTTTCCGATACTTAGTATAGAGCCCTCGATATATACTGCGCCATCATGGTATAACCATTACGGATTAGAGTTCATTACTCGCTTTTGATTAAGATCCTCTGACCAATGCTCACACCTTGCCCACATCGGGATCCTGGTGTACATTCTGGTTAGAGTTGCTTCAGCAACGTTTTGGTTTAGCTGCTAACCTTAACAGGTGCATTGGTTTATAATTTGTAATTTGAGAAAACAAAAAAAAATTTGCCTCGGAATAGTTCAGTGGTATCAAAGCCACATTTCCTGCCATCCTGTGAAACAAACCGTCTATGAGTGACAGAGCAAAGAGATACGCAGCAACGGAAGACAAGAAGGCTGCAAATCAGTTTCGGTTCTATCAGGTTCCAGAAGGTCAGACAGCTTCAGAGATCTTGAGGGCTCATTGGGAGTCTTCTCAGGAAACAGAAATGGGAGATAATGAGAGGACATTGGGTGGTAACAGAGAAGATAGTGGGAAGGGAAGGGAAAGATCGGTAAGTCCGGGGAAGAGATTTGAGAGGAAGATGGATGCCTTAATGGATATGGTATCTCTCATGATGGGGAAAGTGGGCCAGAACACAACCCCACAAAGCAATCCAGGACATAGAGGTGAACACAGTGCCACCAACCAGCATGATGGACATGCTGCTCAGCCTGCTTCAAACAACACATACATTTCTTCCAGACCATTCAAACCCACCTTCTTGGCACCAGTAAACACTCAACCTGATCCAGAAGAGAATGCTTCATTTGTTGAGCAGTTGAGGCTTGGTCATACTGAATATGATTCTCTACCCAATGAAATTAAGATGGATAGGTCATATAATGATTTTAAGGATCATAAAAGAAAGAACAGAGGACAAGGAAGACAGTATGAACATAGAAGAACAACAGTACATGGGGATTTGTATCAAGCTATCAACAAGGTCTTGCTTCCACACTTTGACGGGAGTGACAACAGCTCAGCCAGAGCTTGGATACAGAAGTTAGATAATTATCTAGCTCTTCGACCCATGGCAGAAGAGGAGGCGATTAAGTTCGCTACACTACACCTTGACGGGGTGGCGCATGAGTGGTGGCACCATGGCCTAATCACCTTGGGTCATCGGTCTATCACTACCTATGATGAGTTCACCAATAGGCTCATCAAGAGATTTGAGAAAAAAGATCCTGAAATACATTTCAGGGAATTGGCACAGCTTAGGCAGTATGGTACATTTGATGCCTACATAGCTGAGTTTCAGAGAATCTCAGTCATGGTCACAGGAATCACTGAGAGGCGTTTGGTGATCCTTTTCAGTGAAGGATTGATGGAGCCACTCAAGGGTTGGATTAAAGCTTTTGATCCACCCTCCCTACAGGAGGCCATGAAGAAGGCAAGAAACATGGAGTGGGCTGCTCCTAAGGCAAAGTTTCAACCCAGGCCAGCCTTTCACAAAGGGGATAAAGAGAAAAGACCTCATCAAAGACCTCCTTTGAGACCTCAGCATAAGGATTTCAAACAGCATAATCCTCACGTCACAAGATTGGATCCTGAGACACTGAACGAACTCAGAAGAAAGGGGTTATGTTTCCGATGTAGGGAAAAATGGTCTCATGATCATGTTTGCCCAAAGGGAGTTAAATTTAATCAGATTGAATACTATTCAGCTGGTGAAAGTAATTCTGATTTTTCAGACCAGCAATCTGATTGTGAAGATAGTGAAGTGGAAAGAGTTCCGGAAGAGTCCGAAGATGAAAAGGGAAGTGGAGGTACCTTGGCTCAACTTTCGAGCTTCCAGAAGAATGAATCCTTCAAAGTTAGAGGGATGATTAAGGGGCAACGAATAGTTGCTTTGATTGACACTGGAGCAACGCATAACTTCATTGATGAAGTTGTGGTAGCAAAGAAGGGGCTGCAAACAGAAGAATTTGAAGGCTTCAAGGTTATGGTTGCTGATGGGTTTCACATCTCATGCACTAAGAAGATCTCAAACATGACTATGCAATTGGGGAACTATGACGTCAAAGACGACTTTTATGTAGTCAACATTGGAGATACGAATGTCGTTCTAGGCATTCAATGGCTGCGTTCCCTTGGAGAAATCTCTGTAAATCTGCAAACCATGGAACTCAAGTTTCAATCCGATGGGAAGAAGGTAGTGCTAAGAGGAATGTCCAATGGTGGTCCTCGGATTGTGTCATTCAAGAGAATGGCAAGGCTGATTCGTAATGAACAAGTCGAGTGGGCTGCCGAATGTATGATTCTTCCTACTAGTCCGGTAGAGACCAAGAGAGGCTATCCTCCTGATGTTCAGTCTCTACTCACCAAGAAGAGCAAAGTCTTTGCTGATTTGCCTCCTAGACCTCCACCTGAACGGGGTTCGGAACATATCATAGAGTTCAAGGAAGGAGCTAAGCCGGTGATTGCAACTCCATATCGGTACCCCAAGAGGCAAAAGGATGAGATTGAGAAGAACATTCAAGAACTCTTGGAGATGGGGTTCATTTGCCCAAGCAAGAGCCCCTTTGCTTCTGCAGTGGTTCTTGTGAAGAAGAAGGATGGTACCATGCGCATGTGTGTGGACTATCGTGCTTTGAATCAAAGCACAATCAAAAACCGATACCCCATTCCAACGATAGATGAGCTCATTGACGAGCTACATGGGGCCAAGTTCTTCTCGAAGATCGATTTGAAATCGGGTTACCATCAGATTCGAATGAGAGGATCAGATGTTGAGAAGACAGCTTTCAGATGTCATTATGGCCATTTCGAGTTTCTAGTCATGCCATTTGGGTTGACTAACGCTCCTGCTACCTTCCAGTCTTGCATGAACAGAGTTTTTCAGAATCAGTTAAGGAGGTTTGTGTTGATATTTTTCGATGACATTTTGATTTACAGCAAGACTTGGGAAGATCATCTCAAGCACTTGGAGGAAGTGCTTAGCATCCTGGAATCTAAGAGTTTGTTCGCAAAAGCATCCAAATGTGAATTTGGAATGGAAGAGTTACTGTACCTTGGCCACATAATCAGTGCTGAGGGAGTGAAGGTGGATCCTGAAAAAATCAAGGCAGTAGTTGATTGGCCACCTCCTGAGAACTTGACTCAGTTGAAAGGTTTTTTGGGTCTTTGTGGATTTTATCGGAGATTCGTAAAGGGGTATTCACAGAATGCTGCTCCTCTTACTAATCTCACCAAAAAGGGAGCCTTTTGTTGGTCAAAAAAGGCTCAAATTGTTTTTGACAAGTTCAAGAAGATCATGAGCTCGTGTCCGGTTCTGGCTATTCCGGATTTCTCCAAGCCATTCGGGTTGCAGTGTGATGCATCAGGTGAAGGAGTTGGGGCTGTCCTGATGCAAGACAAACACCCTATTGTGTTTGAAAGCCGAAAATTAAGGGGTGTTGAAAGAACATACTCAATTTATGACAAGGAAATGCTTGCCATTATGCATGCATTAGCCAAGTTCAGGCAGTACTTGGTGGGGAACAAGTTTGTTGTTAAGACTGACCACAATAGCCTCAAGCATTTCATGCACCAAAAGGACCTAAATGAGAGGCAACAGAAATGGGTGAGTAAGCTTCAAGCTTACGACTTTGACATTGAATATGTCAAAGGGAAAAATAATATCGTGGCTGATGCTTTATCTAGGAGACCTCATCTTAGCTCATTGTGTGAGCTTACTGCAGATTGGAGAGACATGTTGCTTGCTGATTATGCCAAAAATCAGTTTGCAACCAGCATTCTTGAGGGTACTTTTCATGATGAAAGGTACAAGGTGATTGAGGGATTGATACACTATAAGGGAAGAATCTTTCTGGTGGCTGATTCTAAGCTTAAGAAGAAGATTCTTTTGACTTTTCATGATATTCCGGTTGCTGGTCACCAAGGTTTTTTCAAGACATATAGGCAGATTCGAGAAAGGTTTTCTTGGAAAGGATTGAAAGAAGAGGTTCAACGGTACATTCAGGAGTGTCCTGTTTGTCAAGTGAATAAGAATGAGCATACATTACCAGCCGGTTTGCTGCAACCACTCCCTATTCCCAATCAAAAATGGGAAAGCATCTCGATGGATTTCATTACAGGGTTGCCCAAGGCCCAAGGAAAGGATTGTATCTATGTGGTAGTGGATAGGCTAACCAAATTTGCTCATTTTTTTGCCATTACCCGCACTTTTTCTGCAGCCCAAGTTGCAGATCTATTTTTTCGAGAGGTGTTTAGGCTGCATGGGTTGCCAAAGAACATTGTGAGTGATAGGGACAGCAAGTTCCTAAGTACTTTTTGGCAAGAAGTCTTCAGAATGAGTGGTACTGTGCTCACTCCAAGCACTAGTTACCATCCCCAAACAGATGGACAAACAGAAGCAGTGAACAAGTGGTTGGAAGGCTACTTGAGAAACTATGTGTCAGAGCAACAAAGAGCATGGGTCAAGTGGCTGCATATAGGCGAGTACTGCTACAATTCTACTTTCCATATGTCAATTAAGATGTCTCCTTTCTTGGATCTCTATGGGTATGAAGCACCTAGCTTTGCTGATTTGGTGTTTGGTGATAGCAAAGCACCCCAAGCCAAGGACTTGTTGCAGCAAAGTCAAGACATTATGAAATCCTTGAAGGATAATTTGCAGATTACACAGAATCAGCAGAAGTTGTATGTTGATCAAAGGCGGGTTGAGCGTTCTTTCGAGGTTGGGGATATGGTTTATCTCCGATTACAGCCATATAGACAGTCTACTCTCAAGAAGAGTGGAGTTGAGAAGCTCAAACCTCGCTTCTATGGGTCATTCAGGGTCATCAGAAAAGTTGGGGCAGTAGCTTATGAGTTAGAGCTACCTACTGATAGCAGAGTACATAACGTCTTCCACGTGTCTCGCCTCAAGAAGGCACTTGGACATAATGTGCTTGCTTCATCATAGTTGCCACCTTTGGATGAAGAAGGACAGTTGGTTCTAATTCCGGAGGAGATACTTGATTTCAGAGAACGTTCTTTAAGGAAAAGAACTATCAGAGAATACCTGGTGAAGTGGAAGAACCTGCCTATGGAGGATGTGACTTGGGAAAGTGATGAAATTCTGCAGCATCCTGGTTTGCGATTCCTTGAGGACAAGCAATATTGGGGAGGGCGGACTGTAATGTCCCCTTCTCAAACCTGATCTTTCCAGTGACCGTTGGCCTTTTTTCTGGAAACCCGAAGGCTAGTCGAAAGGTAAAATTAGGGTTTCCTATTTTTAAGGATGTCTTTGCTCGGAGTTGGTGGATTCAATGGCGGATTCTTTCTGGGTTTTCAGAGAGCTTCGCAGTGGTATGTTCATTTCGGCATTCTGAGCGTTTTCTAGAATTTACTATTTTTAGTAAATTCTATTTCTAGCAGTTTTTCAGTTGAGTTCAGCATGGTTGACTTCCTGCTTCAACTTGGTCAGTTGACTTGGTCATTATTGGCTTCAGGGCTCAATGGGAGAGATAAGTTGATATATTTAATTAAAGTCACGTTTTAATATTATATTTTAACGTTGACCCCTTGGCCTAGTCTATCGACTTCACGTTGTTTTAAAAAGTGGTCTTTGAGGGTGGCGCCTTCATTAAGATTATTTTATTAATTGCCAAAGTCAAAGCAAGCTTAAGGTGGGCGCATTTATCAAGGTATTGAATTTAATTAAAATATCAATATTGAGCTTGAAAGGAAAAAGGACGCCATCTTTGAGAAATGATTAGGGTTTTGACATTGAAGTGGATTTTAGGGTTTCGTGAAGTCAACAGGAAGTTATAAAAGGAAGGCTTTGAGCATCATTTCACATCTTTGACTACAGTATTGTTACTCTGCCGAAATGGTATGGGATCGCTTCGAGGAATGAAGGCCTCCTAGCTTGGGCATTGCTTCTTGCTTGCAACACAGCAACTAGTGATGAATTAGTGTAGTTGTGAGTTTGCATTGGCATTTGTGCATAGTAATCAGCTTGTAGTTTTCTAGCTTTAGATTTATGCATATTAGAGAATTCTGGAAATTGCATTTTAATACAGCATATTGTCCTTTTTATTCATAAGTCAAAAGTTATCAAAAAGATTCTTCTAGGTACTGTCTACTTCTCTCTGTTTGGTAGGGGCGACCCTTTCCTCCAGTTTGTGGAATTTTTAGTAAAGCTTTGGATTTTTAAAGGAAGGTCGAACTTCTTGCTGGGCCGTACCTTCTGTACTTGCATTGGTTTTCGTGCATAAATAATATAAGGTCTTTTGTTGGGGTTTTAGTGGGCTTTTTGGGTCGCCATCTTTATAGGTTTATTTTGCATCTTACTTTGTGAGATTTGAGTGAGTTTTGAGAGTGTTGTGAGCAAATTGGTGAGTTGCAGGGCTGCTGTTCGTGCATACGGAAATCTGGACTGTCATAAATCAGATTAACAGGTTGGCCTTAATGTTACGGTTTCTGATTTAATCTTCCTTCTTTAGTGAACGGGATTCTATAATTATTGTTTCAGCTCTATTTACTTCTCGATTTGTATTGTTAGCAAAGCATTGTCTAACATGTTGTAAGCTGGCAGTAGTACTGACAGCAACTATAATCTTGTTCTATCAATTTGTAATGCTCAACTCTACTTTCAGTATTTGCTAGTGTATTTACTTTATCTCCACCCTATGGTAGCTACTTTCCCACTCCGGGTCAGAAAGCACATTCTGGGTGTTGAGTCTTTTCAGCATTACAGTTATTTCTTTCAAGCATTGTAAGTTGTAATACTCCACCATATGGTCGCCTCCACTCCATACTGGACTGGGTAGCACATACTTGGTGTCGAGTTCCTTTCCAGTACTTAGTATAGAAGACCCTCTGACCATATGCTCGCCATCATCGGCGCCATTCCTGGTTAGAGTTATTGCACAAGCTTTTGATTAAGATCCTCTGACCAATGCTCACACCTTGCCCACATCGGGATCCTGGTGTACATTCTGGTTAGAGTTGCTTCAGCAACGTTTTGGTTTAGCTACTAACCTTAACGGGTGCATTGGTTTATAATTTGTAATTTGAGAAAACAAAAAAAAATTTGCCTCGGAATATTTCATAATGCTCCAACCACCTTCTAGTCTAGTATGAACTAGGTGTTTAATAAGCAGCTAAGGATATTTGTTCTGGTTTTCTTTGATGACATACTTATTCATAGCAAGATTTGGGAGGGCTATTTGAGCCATTTGAACAAATTTTTGGGTATTTTGGAGGCTCAATGTAATGTCCCCTTTTTAGCTCATTGTCATTTTTGGTGGATTAGCCTATTACCTGACCCTCGTAGGCTAATGCAGATGGTTTGAGGATCTTGTTTGGCAAATACCAGTGTGTTTTCTTCTCCAGAGCATAGTGTGGTTCAAGATTGGCCTTCGTTTGGTGTTTCAAGGCTTGGTTGTACACACTTACTATTTTTAGTAAGTCAACTGGTCATGGGAGTCCAATAATGCTATTATTAGTAAGGCACTTGGATGCAGTGCGAGTGCAGTGGTTGACCCCCAAGTTCAGAGGGAATGGAAATTGGATGATTATTGATAAAGTTATAGTATTTTAATTATTATTAAAGTTTATCTTTAATAATAATTAATTATTTTACAAAGGTACATATCATTAAGTTATATTTTATTTTTAACTTTATGTCAAAAGGGGACATTAATGACTTAAAAGATAATTAATAAAGTACCTAGTGAGGGCACCCAAATTAATGATATATTATGAAGTCAAAAACCAAGCAAATGAAAATATATTTTAATTGATTTAAAAGCTCTTTGGGGGTCGAGACTTTTGAGAAGACTATATAAGGCATCAACGAGAGTTATTCGACACTCATTATGCATTTTATAAACTTGGCTCTTGTGAATTTGGCATGTGAGAAGAAGAAACTTGGGGTTTTTGCAATTCCTTGACAATGGAGAACATGGTAGCTTCGTTGATTAGCTTTCTGAGGTTGTCACATATCAGCTGAAGATTGCTTATCTGTTGGCTTCATCCAGAGGTCAAGATTGTGCATAAATTGTGAAGTTGTGAAGAGATTGAAAAGGAGAATTCATACATAAATCAATAGACTTAATTGGCAGATTGGAAAACATTGATATCTCCTTGTTGGGCCGTACATTTGCAGCATACAGGCCGTACCATTCACTAATGCCTAACCGTACCATTCCTATTGGGAGGCGTGTGAGTTCTTGAGGTAAAACGCCTATCTTAATAAGTTGGGTTCAATCACTTTGGAGGCATCTAGGTTTCAGATTTCAGTTTAGGGCTTTTTGGTGTTGGAAGACTCACAGATTGCTGCAAGTCGACCATTCCAAAAGTTTCATCATGCTGCAATCATTTCCAGGATTGGCTCTTAATCATGCATAGTCAATATCGGGTATGAGTGCCTTGTAAAGTTTATCTAAATGATTTGATATGCAAAGTAGTAGTGATCATATTAGAATATACATATTGTATTTGCAAGCCAAAGTAAATCTGATTTGAAATAAATAAAATAAGGGTTTGCTTCAACAATAGATCTGAAATGCATTAGTTATCATTACTTCCATCTTGAGAATTTATATATGTATTTGTATTTCTTAAGTTACCTGGCACAATATCACTTGAGCATCAAAACCCAAACATTTTGTAAATCAAGCAAAACCAAACAAAGATACATCAGCTGCACTTAAAAGTTGAGACAAGGACAGGAGGGTTCTTACAGTGGTATCAGAGCAAACATCCTGCCATCCTCTGAGTCTACAGTTTCATGAGCAGAGAATTTAAATATTATTCCCGAGGTGCAAAGCAATGGGAGCCACCTTCAGTTCCATAGGGTGAGACAGTCTCTAGGGTGTTGGGAATACATCACTCCAGCTCTAGTGACAGTGACAGTGTGACCAACATTATGGCTCGGAGGGATAAAGGGTGTAATGTCCCCATATTAGAAACATAAAATGCACAAATTAAAATTTTGATTTTAAAGATTGTTTGATAAGGAGCAATGAAAGATTGGTGGAATAAGATAAATGAAATGCATTATTATCAACTAGTGCATAACTAACATAATTTGATATGACTTAATACTCTTGATCAGAATAGATTTTTGTCTTGTTTCCTCTTGCCTAAACTCATTGGAGGAGGGACGAACTTACAGTGCCGAGGGTGCTTGACTAATCTCCAAGTGGATTCCCTCGAGGTTTCCTACCTGTATTGGGTGAATCCATCATGGGATCGAATTACCAGCCTATCCCTCCACAACCATCCTCTCCTTGGTGAGCATTAGCGAAAGGGAATTTTGGCCCGAAGTCTATTCTTCAAGGTAAAGTCATAAAAACTCAATAAGACACAATAATTGATGTAAGCAATATTATTGTGGCTAGACAAATAACATCCATTTATTTCTATATGTGAAATTCACTTATGCTATATATATGAATCACAATATATATTTATAAATCATAATATAATTAAATATATTTATAAGCATACTAACATTATCTTATTTATGAAATTACCATAATGATAATATTATGCCTCTAATATTCTTTTATTCCTAATAATGGAATGATATTATCCTCAAGATATTCTAAATAACATCATGCATCTAATCTTATCTTATTCCTAATAATGGAATGATATTATCCCCAAGATATTCTAAATAACTAACCTTATCTTATTCCTAACAAGGAATAACATTACCATAAAGACATCCCAAATAATAATATTATGCACCTAACATTATTTTATTCAAAATAAAGAATTACCTTATTCACAATAAAGTAGAACACTACCGTAATGATATCCTAAATGATATTATGCTCCTAATATTATCTCATTCATAATAAAGAGTAACATTACCACATTACCGTAATGCTCTAATTTTCCAATATCACCCGATGCTCTTAATATTTTTGAGTATTCTCCGTATTCTCTTCCTTCCCCAAATGGATTGATATTCACTCTCTTTATATCCCTTTAAGTAGAGGGAGTCACACCCCTTCATATTTCTGCCCTTTACAAGGGTCACACCCCATCGTGGCCCAAACTCCTTTAATTTAATTTAATTAAATCCCTTTGTTTGGGATCGTTGTTGTTTACATCTTTTCAGCCTTATCTTGTGTTTAGTGTTTGCTTATTTAAGGCTGAAATCTTTAACAAGCCCGTGACTTCCTTATGACATGCGATTAATATGAATGTTGCCCTCATAAAATTATAACTGCTGCCTTGGTTCTTGTCTTATTCAATTTGTCCCTACCCTATTTTGTCTTATATGTTTTTTTGTTTTATATGGCTGAATTCTTCTAAAATCGTTGCCCTTAATACTCAAATATTTCATTCGTTGTCTTTTAACATAGGATCGTTGTTGTCATATATTTTGTATATTTCTTGATTTAATATATTTATTTATATATTAGTTTTAATATATTATATTATTATAATTATAATAATATTAAGTTATTAATATTTGTATTTGTATTTTTAATAAGTATTTTGTCATTTATTTATTTTATTTATTTATTTTCATTTCAATGCTTAGTTATTTTAATGTTCTATTTCGGGGACATGACAAAGGGCGAGCATAGTCTCTTAGTCTTGATTCCGAGGAAGCCAAGAGGAAGTATAAGAACATGATGGACATGATGTCGCAGTTGATGGGAACTATGTGACAGTTTGCTCCACCGCAATAGCCAGTTTACCAAGGGCAGACGAGTGGTTCACATGATTTAGGGCATCGTGAATGGCTGGATAGCAGTCTACTACTTCTATTGGGTCAGTTCTCAGACCCAATCAGCCTACTTTTGCTCCTAGGGAGGAGCCATAGCGTCCACATACTCCACCAGTTCAAGCGCCTGAGCATCATGTACTCGCTGCAATAGACATCACCAGGAATTATGCAGAGTACATGTCTTTAGCTCTAGATATTAGGGAGTCATTACCCCTTAATCAGTTCTTAGACCTAATAAAGCCTTGAGGTGGTGGTGGGGTTAGAGCAGAGCAACGAGCACACCATGCTCCACAGGGTACTCGGGATTTTCAGCAGGTAGTCAGCAAGGTTACTTTACCTCATTTTGATGGCAGCGACAAGTGTACAGCTAGGTCATGGGTCCTGTTGACGTGTGTTTTATGACAATGCCAGCACAGAATAAAATGTCCAACGGTCACTCTATTCTCTCTTGATCAAAGTGTTCCGCATGCTAAGATTGCGTGAAAGTTCATGCGTTCGACTCCAAGGTTCCTTTTATCGCAAATAGACTCAGTTGGTTGATGTGAATATGCTGGGTATTCCAAGGGGACTTACTAATTGTTCAATTTTATTTGCCAAGCAGATGAAAGGTTTTGACTATGATGCTCTGTATTTGAATGGACCGAGAAATACTGAATTTAAAGGAGGTAGGGGTAGGAATTATACTATCTATTTCTAAGGGTGGAATGCAAGGACTAGCTTCAACAATCTTCAAACCGAACTTTGTTTCGTCTCCCCTTCGGACAACTCTGACAAAGCTAGTGCAATCTTCAAAGGATGGATAAGATGTTCAAATTGAGATTCACCATGCGCACCCCTTCACAACGAAGCAAGTGGGCACACTAATCGCAATCGAAGTTAAGCGTTGAGATTCTAGTTGACCACGCAGGGGGTAGACTTACCGTCAGCAAGTCCGCCAGTGGTATGGATATGGGAAGATATGCTCAAACCAATGTCACATTCCACAATTAACGCTACTTGCATGAAAACAAAATCTACTTTACTCTACTCTATTCGAATTGGAAAGACTAAAAGATCTCGTCAACTGCCCACAACACAAAATGAAGTCACCAATCAATGAAATCCTTATATCATGAGAGTCTTACACAACAATTTTTTACAAAAACTTTCAAAGGGAAAGTCTTTCTTTCCTTTCCAACTAAGCTAACTCCTAGCTCTACTTTAACTTCTATCTAGCTCAACTCTATCTCTGATTTTTGTCTAACTCTGATATCTTCTAACTATTTTACAAATGAGGGGGGATACCCCTTTTATATCTAGCCTAGTCCAATGGACGGCTTAGATCAAAATACAATGGACGGCTCAGATCGAGCCACCTAAGCCCTGATTAGGGTTTCAGCCCTAAAAACTGCCACTGAGAGGAGTGGGGCAATGAATGCGCCCTCCACTCCTCATCAATGAACCACTAACCGCCATCAATGCACATCGTCTCCCTCCAGAAGGTCATCGTTCAGAAGGGCGTTTCCTTTCTCCTTCTCGCTGGCTGCAAATCTGATGAACCTGGCCAATACTGCCTCAACTTCCTGATCCGAAATGGGAGGAATGTGATCTAACTGGAATTCCAAAACTGTAACTGTTTGCCCGTGCCAGGCACATGATTTCTTCCAAGCAACAAGGGCGTCCTGGGTGTTCTGTATGATACTGGAGAACGTAGCAGTGTTCTCGAAATCATCCTGTGTGAAGGTTTTCACCTCAGAAAAGAATGGCGTCAATCTGTTCTTCAATCCTTCTGCAGTTACCTCTTCAGAAGTCAACCTCTTGGCAAAGATTGCCTCCAATGTGTTGAGAATTCCATCAAGGATGTTCGTCATGGCCTTTCTGACCCTGACAGAATCCGTCTGTGATGCATCGTAGAATCCTCGGCCTGTGACTACTGAAGAGTACCATCCGGCGAAGTCATATCTATCCCCCTGCTGAATAACACTTCCCTCAACCAAAGTCTGTTGAGGTATGCCCATCAAAGCCCCTAGACGGAGAACAACTCTCGTCTGATAGATACGCGCCTCACCCCAAGCATGGTTAACTGCATCCATCCTTGCCATAATATCAGAGGCTTGCCGATAGGCATGTGCAAGATCCTCCATAAACTTCCTTGTTTCTGCACGGACGCTGGCAACCCATTTGTCTGCCTGCTGTGCCATTCTCTTCAAATCCTCTAACCCACTGATTGACTCCCTGGAAAATTCAGCTGGCAGCTCAATTGCCGAATTCTCTTGCCCACAAGGACGGGACAAGTGTTGCACGTAGCCAATCAGTGTCTTGTGCTCTACCTTCGATTTCTTGTATTTTCCCTCAACATAGGACAATCTATCCTTGAGTGCTTGATAGGAATTATCGCACTCCTCTACTACTTGTGCTCCAATAGGGCGACCAAGTTCTATAGTTGTAACAACATAATTTTCGGGAACGGCCTCATCCCGATCACACTCTACCCAAGGCACTGCCATATGTAAAGTTCGAGACCCATCCTCATCTGTGGATATTTTAGAAAACTTCCTAGCCTTTTTCTTTGTTGGAGGTGCACTGATCCTCTGTAATAATTCCTCTATCTCAGTTGCGAGATCGGTCTCATCCACAAGATCACTCCTCATTCTATCCCTTAGCCATTCTGGCACCTCCTATCGTGTGTCTGATATAATAAAAGGTTGTTCCACCTCAGCCTCTACCTCATGAACTTCATTTCTGCCTTCGCTTCGGCGAGGCTCATCATTATCGATGGGCTCAGTGTCTCCTGAGCTTTGGGCATCCTGATCGGAAGTAACATCATTCTCGAGAGCTGCCTCAATCTCCTGCTGAAACTGGGTATCAGTAGTCGTCCCCTCATCTGTCTCTTGCTGATTTTCTTGCTAATTATCTTCTCGGGGCATGTTGATGCTCTGGCCTACTGATTCTCTGCGAGGTGGCTGACCTGCCACTTGCACTGTCTGCTCTACATCCAATCTCTCCCTCTGATCAACAAACAATGACACCTCCTGTAAGCTTGGAGAATGTGCCCGAGATGGCGTATGCAAGGACTCCTCAACTACCACAGGCTCAAGTCGAACTGGCTCCTTTCTTCTAGGCTCTGGGGTTGGATTACTCCGTCTCCTCCGATTAGTTGTCGGTAATCTGTTGTCTCCCATCAAGTTGTACGTGAGGGGAATTGACCTTCCCTTGAGTCGGCTGACATGCCTCTCTACCCAACTCTGTGTAAATGTCAAGACTGGGATACAAAGTGTATCCAAGTCGGTGATCTCTGGCTCCGACCAATCTGGGAGTGGTAGGGGTGTATCTCTCACTGTTTCGTAGTCAGCCTGTACTACGTTTATGTCTTCCTCAATCTGATTCGGTACTGGGACAATCTCGCACTCTCTGACCATCACCAACGGTATCCGAGAGAACATTCTTTTCCTAACCTCGATCTCATCCACTGCACTGGCCCAAAAGTCCTTGATCTATGCCTTGTGCCTGAATTCTTCTGTCAATATCCATCTGATGTTCCTGTGGGGATCGTAGTAGTGCCTGCTGGTGTGATAGGAAAGGTGAAAGAATTGGAGCTCCGCTTCCGCCTCCCTTGCTGCTTGCAGTGATGGGCAAATTTCATCTGAATTCCCCATGGTAATTGGGAATCCAAGTCCACCTTTCTTCTTCTTCTTCTGAATCTTATCATAGGCAATCAGTTGCCTAGATACTTCCAGCATCACTATCCTATTTGTGGGATACCGAGGCAATCTATAAGGGTACGAAGAGAATCCTTGCAGCCTTATGTAGGTGAACTTTGAAAATTGGATAAACCAACATCCAAATTTCTCGATCATTTCCTATGCTTCCTTGGATATTCTGTGATGGGTTCTTTGCTGCAAGGTCCTCATGATATGCATCATGAAGGCGTCGTTGACCCTTTTGTAATTAGTTGTGCTTGTCAAATGCAACTGTGGACAAGCCTCATGTATTTTAAACTGATGGGAACCACATCCAATTGGTTCCTTGTAGGAGATCCCTCTATACTTTGTCATGCGATCCAGCATATAGACAAGGTAAGAGCTCATATAAAACATTTTCGTTCTCCTCACCCCACGGAGCTGCTCATGAATGCAATCACTGATCAATAGTGCCCAGTCCATGTGATCTTTGCCCTCTAGTACCAAGTTGACGAAATAAAACATCCAAGGTTCAAAGATGAACGCTTGGGGGCATCCTCCAACTCTGCTCAACATCATAATCAGATCACCAAACTCTTGCCTCAAATCTTCTGAGACTATCTGTTTAGGCAATTTTGTACGAGTTGGCTTGGGTTTGATCATCCACCTGGTGTTTAACAAATCAGCACACCGGTCTGTTGTAGATGAATACATTCTTTCAGCCCTCTCTTTCGTCTTGTAGATCATCTTCTCATGCACTGGGATCCCAAACGCCTCCCCGATTGCCTCCGATGTCAGGTTAGCCAATACCTTGCCATCTGGCGAAGTGATTGTCCTTTGTTCTGCATTGTAGTGGTGGGCGCATTCCATGATGAGCTCCGGGCATCAGATAGTTGGCAGAAAATTGGCAGCTGCATACAGTCCACTCTTGACAATACTGTGCGAAGTCACTGATGGGTGATGGCCTCCAGTCCCCATTATCCTCCTTCTAAATGCCTCCATGTTGAACGAGCCTAAATTTGTGTCAGCCAGCTTGCCTAGCTTTAATGAAAATTTTGACTCTGGCAAGAATGACTTGCTCAGTTTCTTGATCATTGCTTGTCTGGATTCGGTGTGGTTGTTCCTGCCTGCAGCTCTTCTACTTGATTTGGCCATTCTGCAAAAAAGCAAGATAGTTAGAAAACAAGATTTAAAAATAATAAATAATCACTGTTGAGGGTGTCAGGAAATTTTTAAATAAAAAGGCCACAACACTTCTGCCATTTCCAACTGCAAACCTCAACTATATTGTTCACTTCAATTGCAAAATTTCTATATTTGCAGCAGCTCTTGAGACCTCTCTCAAATTCGTACCTCTCCTCTAAAAGAAACGTACTTTCAACAACTTGCAAATGTCTTCACAAATTCGAACTTTCAGCAAATGCAGCCCTTTCAACTCCAGATTTCTCGGCAACTTGGGACCTTCTCACAAATTCGTGCCTCTCAGCAACTGCAGCCTTGGCAAGCTAAATCGTACCTTTCACCTTCAGCCGCTGGAAACTAGGAAGTTTGCACCTCTCAGCAACTATAACCTTAGCACATCAAATCGTACTTCTTCAGCAACTTCAACCTCTGCAAATTCGCACTTAGCAACTGGTGAGAAGAATGAAGAGGACCTCAGAATATTATAGCCAGGTCGAATTCCTGTAGAGGCTATACTTAGCACATTTTCGAATTCCACTTTCCCTCTTTTTCCAGTCATAACACTTGTCATCTGAGGCATCGGAATCTCAAGCTTCTAGAATTATGAATTCATCATCTCTGCACAGGCCTGCCTCATTGCATTCGATTCTTTAAAATATTAAATCACTCACTCCGTTGAACAACTTCAAATTGTTTAGCTAAGTCATTTGATCTCACCTTCGCTTTGGCAAAATTATCCAGTTCAAACTTCTAGCGAAATGCTTCTCATTCATTTTATTTGTTTGCCTTAGAGAAATTCCTCAAATTTGCCTTAGGAAATTTATTTAAAATAGGCATTGGGCAAAATATCCACCGGAACGATATGGACATGGCATGGAGTAAGTTTGAATCACCTCTGAATTGCAAACGTTCAATACCCAGAAGAAAAATCTTTCCAGAATCCATCGTTTTCATGTGTATCCGGACGAAGGGGTACTTTTAATTTTTATTATTTAAAAATAATAAAATGGCTAAGGTTTATTTCTCTTCATGTCCGGATGTCTTCCACTCCTGCAATCTCAAGTTTCTCTGCCTCGGCATTATTCTTTGATTTTCCCTCTGAAGAATTTCCTCTCTGAGGACCCTTTTACTCTGGAAATTTTAGCATTACTTGTAGGCGTATTTTCATTTTCTCGTTAGAAAATGCCTTAGGAATTTATTTTAAAATTTAAATTTTATCACCTTACCCTCTGAAGGGCGCATTTAGCATGCCATGCTTCCATTCCATTCCTTGGGCAATTCCACGCCTAGACTTCCTTTCTCATACTTAGCAATTTTCACTTCCAATTCCCCACTCACTTGGGCGCATTTCACATGGTGAGGAGGAAAATTCCAACCCTTAGCCTTTAAAAAATCACGCCACCCTAAGTATTACCTTGCCTTTGGCGCATGGTGACCCTTCACCTTCCTTGAGTGCACTTCATATGGTGGACTTCCATTCCCAAGCGCATTTCACATGGTGAGGAGGAAACTTCTTTATCCTGGCGCTTTTCCCTTTTACCACTCAACGTCTCACCTTTTACCTTGTTACCTTATTACCTTAGGCGCATTTGCCATAGGGAAGGGGAACTTGTGAGTGCATTTGCCTTGGGTAGTGTTGGCGTTTCAATTAGCACCTCTGGAGTGCTTATTGGAAACGGACAGCTATTGCAAGTGTGTTAGTACATGCTCTTCGGATTATAGAGAGGAAGATCTCTCTTTGCTGATTTTATACTGTAAAAAAGGGGTGTACTAAGATTTCCTATCTTTTTTACTCAGCGGTAGTGTTGTGACCTATTTCACACATCGCCCCATCGCAAATGGGGACCCCCAAGTTTGATTCCGCCCTCTGCGCAACGTCTTTGAGAGTCTTGAATTTGGATAAAATTTTGAAAGTCAGTCTGGCTAAGTTGAGATTTTGAACTCGTTTTTGGGCCTTAACGTCATGGAAGTGCTTAGAAGACCCGGTGGACGAAGATCGCCATTGCTTTCGGTCGTTTCTGACACTTCCTATTTTTTAGGGAATCTGCTTTTTTGCTTTTTGCTTTTTTTGATTTTTGGCATTTTTAGGCCATTCCGAAGTCCCTATTTTTTAGGGATGCTTTTTGCTTTTTCTATTTTTGGAAAGTTTCTATTTTGGGAAAAAGTTTCTATTTTTGGATCCCACAGAGCAGAAAATCAATATGTCTTCGGAAAACAAGAAAATCAAGGCAAAATCTAAAAAGTTTGAAAATTGGCAAGGAATTTTTGAAAAATGTCTAAGTCTGAGAATGGCGCCATCAAGAGAGGAATGGCATGGAAAAGTCAAGGTCCGCCCTACCTTTGGCATGCCAAAGGTAGGCACTGGCGAGAAATTCATCAAGTCCGCCATGGCATGAGGAAGCCAAAGTCCGCCCAAGATGATAGGGAGAGGCGCATGGCACAAAGAGGCTGAAGTCCGCCATAAGCATGAAGTTTGCCAAGTCCGCCATAAGCATGAAGGTTGCAAAGTCCGCCCTTGGCACAAGGAACTCAAAGTCCGCCCAGCAAGGTAGGAAGTGCGCCATATGGAAAGTGGCATAGAGAAGTCAAAGTCCGCCCCTAGAAAAAACGGCATAAAACTCATGAAGTCCGCCCCTAGTGAAATTGGCATAAAACTCATGAAGTCCGCCCAGCCTAAGGAAAATGGCACAAAAGGTTCAAAGTCCGCCCTTAAGGAAAATGGCATAAAATTCATGAAGTCCGCCCAGCCTTAGAGGAAATGGCATGAAAAACACAAAGTCCGCCCCCAAGAAGTGTGGAGAAGGGTAAAACATGAAGGGGTGCGCTCCAAGGTGTTTGGAAAGGGGTAAAATTGCAAGATAATTCATTGAAAATTGAATTAAATGATGGAAACAAGTGAAATTTTCCGTTGGACAAGGCACAAATAAAATTCGCCATGGCAAGGAAAATCTAAGACCAATGGATGATAAAATACGCCATAGGCAAGGAATTATAAGACATTCGCCCAATTCTTGAAGAGAAAATTATCCTAAGGCATGAAAAACGGAGAAATGTCTAGAAGAAGAAGAGGTTTTGGCCGGCATAAAAATCACGCCCCAGCACAACGGAGTGAAATTTTTTGGCACAAAATGAAGAGTGCTTGGCAGAGCAAACATGAAGTCCGCCCCTCTCAGCTTGGAAAATTCCTAAAGCGCTAGTAAAGAAATGGCAAAATGGCAGAAGTCTCCAGGTTTGCCCAACCCAGAAGATGAATCATTCGGCTAAAATAAAAATGTCCAGAGAGGTCAGAACTCCGCCTAGAGAATTAAAATTTGGCAGATGAGCTATTGAGCACATTTTGGCTAGGCAGACAATTTAAAAAAGAGATATTTTGCCTCTGACGAACGAAATTAGCCATGTATCAAGATTGAACGGGTTGGAATTTAATATTTTAATATTTTTAATTATTTCCCTGACACTTAGGAAATTTTAATTCAAAATTCAAAATCCGGAGATTATTTGGAAGATTAAACTAGTCTGCCTTAGATAAGTTTAAACTTTGCCACGTTCGGAGGATTTAAAACGCGTTGGAAAAATAATTTTGGACAATTAATTTAATATATTTTCCAACACTTAGTCAATTTTCCTTGAGAAAATTCGAAAATCTCAGCAGAGATGGCACAAAGACGAAAGTTAGAAACTTGCCTCGATAACTGAAAGTGAAATTAGAAGTTTGCTAATCCGAGGAGAAAACGTTTCTAAAAATTGGAAGAAAATCAAAAGAAAGAAAGCAATGCCTTGAGGAAAATCGCACTTCTCAGCCATAAAATGAGTTTCAGCAACTCATTTCTTCACAAATTCCGGCTGAGAAGCAACTATCTCTCTCGAATCTTCAGGAAAACATTCTCGAAGGAGAAGTTTGTGAGAATAACATCATTGTGAGAATCGAGATAGCATTCTCTTATTGAAAGACGTGATTTTTGAGAGAAGTAATTTATTTCTTGGCTGAAATCGTACTTCCAGCATAGTGGCGCACTTCTTCTGGCAGATTTCTTTGAATTTTTAAATTCATTTGCAGCCACAACGTGATCTTTGAGGTTTGGAAGTTAATCGACAACGCATTTGCGCTGTGTTTCTATCTTCTACTTCGTTTCCGGCACAAATTTCATTCATGATAGGCGAATTTAATTACTTTCAGCTTGCTTTTTGACAGAAATTTTAATTTAATAAGGCTGAAAGTGCGATTTTGTCTAGGCTATACCCCGAAACTCATTAATTCTTAAATGATATTGTATTAATGTTAAGTATCTTGTGCTTGCAGGCTGCCGATCGATCAAAGCGAAATATCCAGGCAGGCACAGATGAAGTTTGCAAGTAAAGGATCGCAGCCAGAGACCAGAATAAAGTCTAAGTGGAAAAATGTCTCAGACACTGATCTTGGCCACATCGATCTCGTGGAATTTAAAAAGAGGATATATGGACACAACGGACCCTTACCAACGCCTGCAGCTAGAAGGATAGTGAGAAATGGCATATTTCAAGCTGCCGGATTCCAGCCTGCACTTTGCTGTGCTGAACTGATGGTGGAGTGTGCACTTCACTATGATGCTGAGTCAAGGCGGATTGTGGCGCCTGATGGGAGAGTGTTGGCACATCTGACAGAGGTGGCCATTCAGGAAGCCTTCGGCATTCCGGCATATCCTAAAACTGTCTACAAGACCAAGGAAGATGCTCATAAGCTATATGACAAAAATCCTGATCTTTGTGCCGCCAACCTTAACAAATTTTGGCTGGACAAGCCTAGACCGTCCTTTAAGAAGATGCCCAAGAAGTTGATGCGCACGGACTTCAAGGAGGACTATGGAGATATTATTATCTTGCTGAACAGAGTGGCAGGCAGTCCCTCGGGAGCACCCTTTGAGCCGTGGATGTATTACTTCATTGAGGACCTCACAGAAGGTGTCAAAATGTTCAACTGGGCTAGGATGATAAGCAATAATCTTCACCACCAGCTTATCAATCTAGAGAAGACCAAAACGTTTCATATGGGTTCTTACGTCGTCTATATGTTGGCCAGAACTTACAGATATGCAGGCTTGATCTGCAAAGGCACGGTTGGCAGTAAGGAGAACGAGCTAAAACCTTATGACTGTTACCCACAACTCCAGCTGAGGGAGAAGGCGCATTTTAGACGAGCCCACGACGCGTTCCTGATGTACATCACCAGGATACTCCAGGGAGGGACGCATCAGCGGCTGACACATGAAGCCAAAAGCCTAATCGGTAAATACGGGTCTTGGTTTATCCAGTATCCAAGATTTACGTATATCAGAATTCAAGGATTCACTGGAAGCCCGTACCGTCTGCCCATCTTCCCCACGAATAAGATGGTCCTGCTCGAAGTGTTGAGGCAGTTAGAAGATTTTCAGGGTCTTCAAAGAGCAAAGCAAAAGGCGGCAGTTACTTTTCCCTTCTTTATAGGGAACATGCTGGAGTCGTGTCCGTCATCACAGGCAGCTGACAGTGCCAGAATCGAGATACAGCATTACCCTTTCTCTCCATATCCGGCCAGAAATCACTACGACCCCCATCACCACATCAAAATGGTGGATGGAAGGAGGTACAAGCATAGGGTCGAACTGGAGGACTATTGGGCAAATGCTGCGGATGAATTTGAGGTCAGACGGAGGATGTGGTCCAGATTACCTCTCAGCTTAATCAGGGCAACAGAATTTTGTCACGTGCCAGATCAGTTGGAGGAGGACGAGAATCAGACGCAACCGCGCTTCGATGAGAATTCAGCTTTGCCCGCTGTCCAGTGGTCAGAAGCAGAGCATGCTGACTTGAACGTCTTGATGAGGCCTGTCATCAAGTTTACTCAGTGGTGGGTTGATCAACGAGTTCAAGAATTAAGGCGCCAGAAGATAACCCTGACCTATGATATGCTAAGCGAGGCAGAGTCTTATTCTTCCAATGCGGGAGCATCACAGGACCTCCCAGTGATAGAGGCCACCACATCTAGGAAAAGAAAAGAAATAGCTGCAGGCAAAGAGCCGGTCCAGAAACAGGTAAAGATGAAACCTTCTCAATCGGCCGCCTCCAGAAATATTGAGGAGATACTGGCTACCGCCGATGCTTCACTGGCAGATATGAGGGATCCTTCTCCGATTCCTGAAAACAACGCGGAGCTTCAGCCAGATGAGGATGCGCCACCTTCTCCCACGGGCACCGAAATATTGGAGTCGGATGACGACAATGTGGGCACCCAAGATGAGGATTTTCAGGAAGGGATGATTTCAGCCCTTAGGGGAATTGTAGACGTTCCTGATAGAGAAGGCGTGCCGGAAGAAGACGGTGTTGAGCAGCTTACGATACCGGATTGGCTGAAGGAGAGGCTAAAGGTACAAGTGCCGGCAGATGAACCAGAAGAGGATGATACGGCAGACTTTTTGGCCAGACTGTCTCAAACCGTGCCCAAAAAGTCGGCAAAGAAATTCTCCAACATACATAGAGACGAGGCCGGCAACAGGACAGTGCAAATCGCCGTGCCTACAGTGGACAAGCCACAGGAGGATATGGCTCCACAGGATTACGCCATCACGACCATTGACTTGGGTCCAACCACTAAGGGCCAAGAAATGGAAGATTTGGACAATTCTGTGTCCGCCATCAAATCAAGGTTGGCGAAGGAGGTAGCCAGAAGGAAGGAGTGCCAATTAGAGATTGAGCGCTTAAGGGAATATATTCAGCACTTGATCAAGCCACTTGATCAGGACACTACGGCAGCTCCTCTACTTCCGAACTCTTCGCAGGAGGCCATTAAAGAGATGGAAGAAAACAGGCTCACGGTTCAAGAGGCCAAAGAATGGATAGCCGTAAAGGGGGCTGAAGCTGAGACATTTGTGGAGCGGCTAACTTTGGTTTATGGCCAGGCCACTACCTTGCTTTCTAGGTTCGCTTCTTTGACAGAAGTATGGGACAGCCTTCCAGACGTGCAGGACAGAATAATCCCTTGCCTTAGGATTCTGAAAGGAGTTCCTAAGCAAGAATTGATAGAGGGAGGCGTCATCGCAGCGGGAGCAGCCTATGACTTCCACACTTGGTATTGGACCTTGACGGCACGAGGTGAAGTCTTGGAGAGGGTTAAGATTGACGGCATCAGACTGGAGGAACAGGTCAAGGAAGTTCAGGCCAAAATCCTCAACATAATTGCCGATGTCCTGGATAAAGAGGCGCTGCGAGAGAATGACCTGCAGTTGGAAGTTTTGAAGAAAAGTGTCCAGGAAAATATCTTCTACATCATTGGGCCCATCTTGAGGCAGGACTGGGCCAAATTGGCGAACTTCTTGAGCATCAGAGAGTCCTTTGAGAAAACTGAACCAGAGTGGGAGGAGACCTTCGCCAGATGCGCCGAGAGCATGGATGGGCTTGAATTCAGAATCGGCATGCTTCCGCAGGTTACCATGGACGAGGTTGCCTCGATCGTGTCCAGATTCGGCGAATACACGGCAGCTCGAGAGGATCGGGATACAGTCCCTTGAAAATAGCTCCTATTGCCAACTCATTGCTGTTCATTGCCAGTTAACTGAAGTTATTTTGGGAAACCCTAATTAGGGTTTCGTTTGTTAAATCTTGACCGTCGGCTCATTTTTAATCTGAGCCATTTATTCCATTTATGAAACTCTATATAAACTCATTGACCCTCATTTGTAATGTGTGAAGTGAGTAATAAAAGATTGTTGCGACGAAACTATTTCCGTTTATAAAAGCTCTTGTGCATGATTTGCTAAGAACAACTTTTATTTTCAAGTAGTATGCAAGGTTGAATATTTCTCCTTCAACACTTAGAGTAGAATTAGAATAGCATTTCATTACATGTTGGTTAGATGAGTGATAGATTTGATCGCAGTGGCGGATAAAATTTTGCTCATACTTTTGTCGAGTGGATGATTTGCATTTGACGTGTAAAGTTAGTCTGAGCCATTAAATCGTGGATGCTTAACTTCTGTTTGTTTCAATTACCGATTCAAATATGAAAATTCTTATCACTTCCGTTGAAGATTGCACCTGCTTCGCGTAGTTGTCCAAAGGTGGCGAAACGAAGTGTGGTTACCCATTTTGTCTACTCACTGCTGTCTCTTGAATTCTTAGGCGTAGTTTAGATCTCTAAACCCTTATCCTTTTTTTTTTTTTTTGGAAAATCTGAAGATACCCACCGAAAGAGCCTTCAAGGATAAAACCGTCTAAGTTTTCAACCCGCAAAAAGAGAATTTCATGTAAGTCCCCTTGTGATTACCAGCAATCACAACGCCCACTGGCCTTATCCACATGTCAAGACCTGACCAAAGAAACCTTGGAGTTATTGTATTGCCTACTGGATTTTTGCAAGCACTTTTCAAGAGAGGATAAGAGTGTCCTTTGGGCATTTTTATTTTGTGTTCGGTGGCGTACTCAAAACACACACCAACAGGTAGGACACAAGGGTGCATAAACCAATGCGCCGTAGCTAAGCTTTTTCTCTGGTTTCCGCAGATCTTAACTACGACTAACTAAGCTTCTAAACTATCCTACCTCCTCAAGATAAACAGAGCATGAGGGCGTAGGAGCGAAATGGATTGGGTTGGATCACTTGAATCCTCCGTCTCAATGGAATATGGCCGAGGCTCTGAACCTTCGGATATATACCAAGATAGGGCTCGATACAAGCAAACACTCGTTACGGTAAACTGGATCTGAGACTTGCCAAGGAGGAGGAACCCCTATCCGAGGTATAGGCTTGGAAGCAGCTCACTGGAAACAACAAGGAACGATGGCCTTTCTAACAGGATTCCCGAGGAGGTGACGACACCTGTCCAAAGTCTAGGCTGCAAGAGAGATCATTAAACAACATCAAACGATAATGATCGATGACAAAATATCCAAGGAGGCGACGACACCTGTCCAAGGAGGAGATTGAAACAATGCACTATTTAAAAACAAGACTTTGAATAACTCAAATAATTAGATCAATCAAGCTTGCACCATCTGATTTATTTCTTCAAGGTTCTTCAAAGAATTACAAAGGTCGGGACAGCAAAGGCACTAAATCATGCACAATTGCGATCAACCAACGAACTCTCATCCAAGAGTGAACAGATATAAACAAGCGAACTCTGGCAACAGTGGCGCAGCAATTTTGCTAGCAAATAAAGGTTAAACAAATAAAGAACCTAAGGCTCTTATTTATAGAAACTCAAAGGAGTAGGCAACCCTAAAATCTCCTTGAGTTAACAAACAGTTCTTGCCAATCAGCAAGATATTATTCTATGTCTAAAAGTAGGTGAGCAAACAGTTAACTAGAAATCTACTTCAGTTAACTGAAACTAAACAAAAGTCAAACTGGAAGTCTACCTCAGTTGACTGACACCTAACTAAAAGTGAACTTATGTTACAAATGTGTCTCCAAAATAGACATCCACCTTTAAAGGAGATCTGAGATCCACAAATCGTGGGAGTCAATTAGACATCCTAGATCAGTGGGATCTGACATGCATGATCTGTGGAGATCTGGATTCAACTTGGAAAGGGGCATCAAGTTGACTTCAGTTGTATTTATTGCTACTTTGGAGGGTAGGACGTCCTTCTTGAGGTATTTGACACCTCATCACCATTGGTCAACGATGCTTTGTCCATTCATTGACCTCTTCATACGGAGATCATTACGTGCCTGTCAATTGTCAGCTTATCACTTGTCAGCAACTTGATGTATGTATCTCCTTCATTCTGCTTCCCTTAGGAGGGTTACTCCTTTTCTTTTTGTCTATGTTTCCACTTTGACGTGGAAGGTAGTGTAGTATTAACCGATGGCAGCTCTGTGTTGGGAATGACTACCTTCCGCGTTCTTTTGCAGACTTGACGTTTTCCTTGATCTTTCTCAATGGAAGAGTGTTGTATGATGAAACCGCGAAGCTTGATGATGAAACCGCGAAGCTTGACCACGATCACTCCAACCGTGAGAAATGCACATGAACTTGCTGCATGTGTAAAATTCCAACGGTTACAATCCTCTAAACTGGCCTTGGAAGGCGATCAGATATACGAGGTGAAACCATTATGGAACTTGTGGACTTGTTTCTATGCCTGTCAATCTGGCTAGATTGACCTCTGGGTGTGCCCGACGTAGATCGGTGCCAGTCGTTTTCAGAATTATCATGGAGTAAGACCATTTTGGTCTTGTATTCGTCTTGAGAGAGTTGTGTTCTGAAAACCTTGAAGATTGACTGTGCACACGATGCTGCTCGGACAACTTTTTCTGGAACTGCTAAAAATAGCCTTGCCGGGGGTAATTTTTACGAAAAATTCCGAGACATGGGTTTTGTTGAGAATAATTCTCTAAACAAACCCAGATCGTCAGAAATTCGAAAAAACGTGTTTTTCTGACATGCAAGAGCCCTTCGGTGGCAGAGGCAGCGAGGCACCAGAAAGTGATTTTTCTCGGAAAAATCCAACACATGGGTTTTGTTCGTGCTTCAAAGCCAAACAAACCCAGTTTGTTTGATTTTCAAAATTATGACTTTTTTCGGAAACCCTAAAAAATAGGGGCAGCAGGGCTACTTTTTCTGGAAAAATCCAACATGTGGGTTTTGTTGAAAAAGCTGTGCTGATCATACCCAGTTGGCCAGATCTGTGATTATCTGTCGTTTCCTATGACATGCAAAGAAATATAGACAGAAATAGAGGAAGTAGACAAAAGATGGATTGGAAGTTATAAATTGCCACTTTGGAAGAATTATGCCCTTTGATGCAAACTCTGATAAATAGTCCCTCTGTGCAACAGATCTTCAAAAATATGAAGAACGGTGAAAACCCCTCTATCAGATCTTCAAAAATGTTGGAGAAGAAAAATATCCGTTCTTGAGCTCCTCAACCTGCAAAGAAATAATGAATAATGGATGCCTAGATGCTTTGATATATCAATTTGGAGTTGCAAGCATCAATTGGGCATCCAACTCATGATTGAGCCTGATTTGGAGTTCAAAAAGGTGATTTCCACTGATTGTGGAGTGTTTGGCCTCTTTTTGTCTCCAAAATTTGTTAACTCAAGTCAACATTTGCTTTTGACTTTCTTAGGCTTCCTTTTTGGAGTTTTGATCATTTTTGCAGGTTGAAGTGCCTCTGTTTGATCTTCAATCCTGGCTACTCAGTTGATCTTCGGCAATTGCTGACGGATCCGTTGTTGAGATGGGATCAGCTTGATGAGATATGCCTGGGAGAGATTAACTCAGAAAACTGAGTTTGGACCTCCAGAATGAGGGGCGCCTTTCTTCAAGAGGGGCGCTTTTGGCTGTGCCTTAGTCAATTTTAATTGACTGTTCTTCGTTTTGGCCTTTTTAGACCCTCTATGCTCTGATCTGACGTTCCCGTTGATGGATGAGTCGGATGACTCTGCTTGACAATGCATCGGGTAGCCAACTCAATCTTGCTCAGGATGACTGACTTCTCAGTTGATGACAACAAGTTTTGGTCCTTCAAACTTAAGGGCGCCCTTGGCCAGCAGGGGCGCTTTTAGCTTGTTGACTGATTTTGCTTATGCTGTGAACTGCCTGACTTTGATCTCCTCTATCAGATGACTGATTTGTCAGAAGTTTTTGCTGATGGTTTCACTGGCGAGACTGATCATAGCTGAGAAGATCATCCTGGGAGGCAGTAAAGATTCTGAGTGAATCTGGATGCCTTCAAGAAAGGGCGCCTTTCTTCAAGAGGGGCGCTTTTGGCCATGCCTTAGCCATTTTTTGGCTTATCTTTCCAGTTCTTCAATTTTGGCTTTTTCTGCTTGACCTCAGCGTGTGATCGTTTTGCGTGTCCTGTGAACCTGCTGTCAGATTGATCACGTAGCTGGGAGGAAGCTGGAAAGATATCATGTATAGAGTTGTTGCTTATGGATTCATCTGGTGCCTGTAACTGAGGGGCGCCCCTGGCTAGCAGGGGCGCTTTTACCTTGAAGCTCTCTGATTTGGCATCTCAGTCGTCAATGAATCCTCCATACTTTGCTGACGGTTGGTCAATGATCCCTGAATCAGACGATCTTGCTGATTGTTTCGTTGACGAGCTAGCATGAAAGTGAAGAGGATGACTGAGTTGGAGGTGCCAAATGATTTGATTTTCCCTCTGAGATCCAAGGGCGCCTTTCTTCAAGAGGGGCGCTTTTAGCCACTGTAGACTGTGTTTTGCCTTGGTAGACAAAACGTGCACCTTCCAGACTTAGCCAAATTTTGGCCTTTTTCGTTTTGAGAATCTCCTCCGTTGAAATAGCATCTTTTCATCCTTTTTCGCCATAGCTTCTTGGTTGAAGCTTTTGAGGTTTAGCTTTCAGCACCTGGTACTGGCCAATCTGCCATTAATGGCTGCGGAGCTCCTAACTTTGTTCCTGAAAAATAGAAATAGACCCACCAGAGTAAAACATGCATTTTGATAATTCTGACTTGATCAGTGTGATCGTGAAGGCAATTAATCCTATCAGAATTATTTTCAAACATTTCCGGGAAGGTCCTATTTTTTAGGGTTTCCATAAAAATAGGGGTGTAAAACCCTAATTTTCATTTTTTCAGAATTTTAACCATAGGTTCCTGGACAGAAACCCACAAAGATTTCATGTTTGTTTTGACCTAAAACATACTTTCGATGGCATTTTTACATTGTTTAGCTCAATTTAAGCAGAATGTCAAAAATTTCATTTTGGGTACAACAGGTAGGAGGAATTTCCCATGCCTTTCATGACTCTTCACCTCCCTTGAGCGCATTTTGACTAGGAAACTTCCATTTCCAAGCGCCTTTCACATGTGCAAAGGAAAGCGCCACTACCTAGTGACCTTTCATCTCCCTTGGGCGCATATGAGCATGTAGACTTCCTTCTTTGAGCGCATATTGAGATGTGAGGAGGAAAATTCCACGCCTATGGTGACTTTTCACCTTCCATAGGCGCATATAGCCTACGCAACTTCCATGTTGGGTGCATTTGAGGGTGTTAGAAGGAATTCTGCCCATATCTAGTGGCTCTTCACCTCCCTTAGGCGCATTTCAACTATGTTGTTTCCATCCTTGGGCGCATTTGAGGGGTCCTCAAGGAATTTTTATGCCTTAGTGAAATTTATCATGCCTTTGCCTTATGTGGGCGCATTTGACCTTTGCTACTTCCATTTTATCCTTGAAGGCGCATTCAACATATCATGAGGGAAATTCCATACTTAGCAATTTCCTCCCTACTTCAGGTGCATTTCATGGGTCTCTATGCCAGTTGTTGTTTATACATTTTCAACGCCCTAGCCATGTCTTGGCTTTCTATTTTTAGTAAACCCGGAGAAATTAGGGTTTCATTGCATCTCATCTCGTTCTGAGCTGGAGCTGGCGCGGCTGTGCCTCCGCTAACTTTTGCCACCTTGTTCATACCTTATCTGGCACAGTACATACTATTTTTAGCTAGTTGCTATTTTTAGCAAACCCTAAAATTGATCAATTTATGTATCTCTGTTTGCTCTGAAATTCATTCCATTTGTTCTTGATGCTGTGAGAGACCTGTTCACACCTGCCTTAGGCACAGTACCTGCTATTTATAGCCATGAGATGACTTACTAAAAATAGTAAGTATTCAGATTGGGCTCAAATTTTGTCAGTATGTAGCCTGAAGGATGCTGGTCCCGGTGGCATGTTTCGCTTTGACATCTCTGTACTTTGTTCCATCTATTTTTAGACATAGCATGGGAACCCTAATCTGACTTGCCTATGCTCCCGACTGCTCCTGATCGCCTTGATTTCTACTGTTTGTCACTCTGCTCGCTGGAATGAAGTGTTAGGTAACCGCTGGGCTGAAGCTGCTATTTATAGTAAGTGTCCAGAAAGTGGTCCATCGGACGTCAGATGAGTTTGCATGTCACAGTGCCTGTGGGATCTCAAAAAACCCAGAAAAACCCAGAAAATTGGTCAACGTTCCGGTACTGGCTAAAAATAATAAGTCCCTTAAAACTGATTCATTCCGTTCGCATGTCATACCACTGCGAAGCTCTTGCAAAACCCACATGGACTACTCGGACATGCATTGAAAAATTCTGCATACAAACCCTAAAAATAGCCTTTGAAGGCTGTACTCTGAAAGTCCTCAACTCGGTTTGCATGTTATACCGTTGTGAAGGTCTTGAAAAACCCAGATCCATTCTCTAGTCATGCATCGGAGAATTGTATGTTTAAGCCCTGAAAATGGCCTCCAAAGGCTGAACTGCTAAAAATAGCCAGTTGTCTGAATCTGTTCAAATTTCACGTGTGGATGCTCTGAAGCTGCCTGAATGTGCTGAAGTAATTAGAATCCCGAAATCCTAAGGAAAAGACCTCAGATTAGGTACTTACTAAAAATAGTAAGTTGTCGAATTTCAGTAGGATTTCAGTGGGATCCTACCTTGAGCTTCCTGATTACACTGCTGCACTTAGATTTCACCTTGATAACCCAATTTGACCTGAAACAAGCCTAAAGGATGGAAACCCTAATTTCGTAGACTTGGCAATCATTTCAATCTAGGTCAAAGACGGGACATCCCCGAAAGGACAAAAGATCAGAGATAGAGAGAACCAAAGCCAAAAGACCAGAATGGAGCAAAAATTAGGGGGTCCCCATCTTGGATGTGGTGATGTGTGAAGAGGTCACAACAGGTCCAAAAGTTGGACAATTACTTATCTCTGAGGCTTATGCCAGAGGATGAGGCCATCAAGTTCGCTACCTTGCACTTAGACGGATTGGCTCATGACTAGTGGCATCATGGTATGATCACCTTACAGCATCATCTTATTACCGCATACCATGAGTTTACCAACAAATTGATCAAGCGGTTTGACAAGAAGGACCCTGAGTTGTATTTCAAAGAGCTTGCACAACTCAAGCAGGTGGGTAGTTTGGAGACCTACATCAGCAAGTTTCAGAGGCTCTCCGTGATGGTGCCTAGCTTGTCAAAAAGGAGGTTAGTTGTTTTATTCACAGAGGGATTAGTTGAGCCCATGAGAGGATGGATCAAGGCTTTTGATCCCCCTTCATTACAGGAGGCAATGAAGAAGGTGCGAAGTATGGAGTTGGCTGCCCCCAAAAAGAAGTTTACTCCTAAAGAGATTACTTCTTCCAGTGATGAGAGACCTCAACAATTTGCTAATAAGAAAAATAAATCAGCAACGAAGGTGGATGAGGAGTCACGGGATGAACTAAGGAAGAATCAATTGTGTTACTGGTGCAAAGGACCCTACAGCAGAGAACATGACTATCCATTGAGGCCTAAGGGAAAGGCCAACCGTATGATGTGGGTTTATTATGAGGATTTTGATTCTAAAAATTCAGATCAGCAAGCTGCTCCAGAGGATGATGAGGTTGGAAAAGCCTCTACGGAGTTTGGACCTGATGCAAATTTGTCTCCATTCAAAATACAGAAAGGGACTTCATACACAATTCAAAATACAAAAGGGGACTTCATTACACAAGCCTCTACGTTGTTTGGACCTGATGCAAATTTGTCTCCATTCAAATTTGTCAGTTGTTCTGATGCTGGTGTTGCAGGAGTTGGTTGGTGATATTAGGGACATTACACAATTCTTGCCTTGGGACGCAGGTGGAGTGATCTTTCAGATAGTTTTCTTTTGACAGTTGAGATTGCCTAGGGACAAGCAATTTCACGGAGGGTAGACTGCAATGTCCCCTTTTTAGCTCATTGTCGTTTTTGGTGGATTAGCCTATTACCTGACCCTCATAGTCTAACGCAAATGGTTTGAGGATCTTGTTTGGCAGATACCAGTGTGTTTTCTTCTCCAGAGCATAGTGTGGTTCAGGATTAGCCTTCGTTTGATGTTTCAAGGCTCGATTGTACACACATACTATTTATAGTAAGTCACCTGGTCATGGGAGTCCAGTATTGCTATTATTAGTAAGGCACCTGGATGTAGTGCGAGTGTAGTGATTGACCCCCAGGTTCAAAGGGAATGGAAATTGGATGATGAATGATAAAGTTATATTATTTTAATTATTATTAAAGTTATATTATCTTTAATAATAATTAATTATTTTAAAAAGGTAAATATCGTTAAGTTATATTTTAACTTTATGTCAAAAAGGGCCATTAATGACTTCAAAGATAATTAATAAAATACCTAGTGTGGGAGCCCAAATTAATGATATATTATGAAGTCAAAAACCAAGCAAATGAAAATATATTTTAATTGATTTAAAAGCTCTTTGGGGGTCTAGCCTTTTGAGAAGACTATATAAGGCATCAACAAGAGTTATTCGACACTCATTGTGCATTTTATAAACTTGGCTCTTGTGAGTTTGGCATGTGAGAAGAAGAAACCGCGGGTTTATGCAATTCCTTGACAATGGAGAATGTGGTATCTTCGTTGATCAGCTTTCTGAGGTTGTGAGATATCAGCTGATGATTGCTTATCTGTTGGCATCATCCAGAGGTCAAGATTGTGCATAAATTGTGAAGTTGTGAAGAGATTGAAAAGGAGAATTCAAACATAAATCAATAGACTTAATTAGCAGATTGGAAAACATTGATATCTCCTTGTTGGGTCGTACATTTGCAGCATATAGGCCGTACCATTCACTAATGCCTGGTCGTACCATTCCTGTTGGGAGCCGTGTGAGTTCTTGAGGTAAAATGCCTATCTTAATAAGCTAGGTTCAATCCCTTTGGAGGCGTCTAGGTTTCAGATTTCAATTTAGGGATTTTTGGTGTTGCAAGACTCACAGATTGTTGCAAGTCGACCATTCCAGAAGTTTCATCATGCTGCAATCATTTCCAAGATTGGCTCTTAATCATGCATAGTCAATATCGGGTATGAGTGCCTTGTAAAGTTTATATAAATGATTTGATATGCAAAGTAGTAGTGATCATATTAGAATATGCATATTGTATTTGCAAGCCAAAGTAAATCTGATTTGAAATAAATAAAATAAGGGTTTGCTTCAGCAATAGATCTGAAATGCATTAGTTATCATTACTTCCATCTTGAGAGTTTATATATGTATTTGCATTTCTTAAGTTACTTGGCACGATATCACTTGAGCATCAAAACCCAAACATTTTGTAAATCAAACAAAACCAAACAAAGATGCATCAGTTGCACTTAAAAGTTGAGGCAAGGAAAGGAGGGTTCTTACACTCAACCTCTATTTGCCAAAGAGTCAAAATGTAAATTCAGAGTGACTGAAATTATGTACTTGAGTCATGTTATCAATGCTAAAGGGGTTCAAGTTGATCAAGAAAATATCATTTGCACTCATTTGCCTATTTCCTATGCAATCTTTGTTTGGCGAGGTCTATCTTGTCTAGTGACCTCCCAAAAATTTGTCGTGGTGTGAAAAATCGTGGGCCATCAATTTTTTCTTTTTCTGTCATCTATTCTATCCTCGGGATTTGTGTTAGACATTGGCTATTCTGTCTTTTTTGACAAAGCTCTGTATTTGAGGTATTTTTTACCTCTACTATGTTAGAAATTGGCTTGAAGACTTTTTATCAAATGGCCTCGTTGTCGCACATTATGTTGGAGGGTAGTCAAAAGTTTAACAACCACAACTACAACACCTGGAAGCAACGAATGATGACAATCTTTGAATATCGCTGCCTTGACCAAATTATTCTAGGCAAAAATACATGACTTGCATCGGGAGACAAAGATCAAAAAAAGTTTGATGAGCAAAATCGTGAAGTTGTGATGCTCATTAAACTATCTATCACCGATGATATGTTTCTAGAAGAATATGGGTAGATTAAGTTTATGTTTGTACAATGACTATTAAGGGAGGGTATTAAAGTATTAATTGTAATATTAATGGTCATCTTAGCTTTAGTTAGTGTTTAGTAACTTTAGATACTCTTTAGTTGTTTTAGTATCTTTTAGCTTTATGCTTTAGTTAGCTTTAGTTAATGATTGTTTCTTTTGAGAAACATTGTCTTGTAAATTTCTTTATAAGGAGTTCTTATCTCCTTTTGTAAACAAGCACTTTTGAATATCAATAATCTTTTCATGGTATCAAAGCTCAAGCTCGAACTTGATTAGTTTTAGAAATTTCTTAGATGTTTTTTTTTCGCCAATTTTTTTTAAAATAAAAATCAAAGATTTCCAAAAAATATGAGAGCCGATTTTTTGAATCAAAGGATTTTTTTTGCTGAAGATTTTCGTGGAAGCTTTCAAGCTGATTTTCGAGGGTTTCTTTGGTGAAATCAAAAAAAAAAATTAGCAACGTTTCAAGGGTTTTTTGAAAGAAAAATCGTGATATTTTCATCTGTCGTTGAGGTTTTTTTTTTCCAAGAAAACTCACGAGCAAATTTATGAGTTCGTTTTTCTTCAGTTCACATCGCTTTTCTGAAGATTTTTCATGTTTTTGGAGTTCATTTCTGGCGCGCACAACCTTTGATTTGTGGCGCAATCTGAGATGCGAAATCTGAATGTGGGCCTTTCAACGTGGTTTTTTGGTGGTGACGGGTTTTGAAGATTCTTTGGATGGATTTTTGTGGCTGAGATTTTCATGCAAATTTTTTGAGGAGTCGTGGGCTCTTCTCTTTTTTGGATGCCTTTGTTGATTTTTCTAGGCATTATTTTGATCTCGAATCCGACCTAGGGTTCAGTTCTTGGTGTTTTTAATCTCATTTTTGGGCACAGTTCATTCCTGTTTGGTGCGACATCTCACTTCTCTCTGTACTCATTTGCCTATTTCCTGTGCAATCTTTGTTTGGCGAGGTTTCTCCTGTCTAGCGACCTCCCAAAAATTTGTCGTGGCATGAGAAATCGTAGGCCGTCAATTTTGTCTTTTTTTGTCATCTATTATGTCCTTGGGATTTGTGTCAATCATTCGCTATTCTATATTTTTTGACAAAGCTCTGTATTTGAGGTATTTTTTACCTCTACTATGTCAAAAATTGGCTTGAGGACTTTTTTATCAAATGGCCTCGTTGTCGCACATTATGCTGGAGGGCAATCAAAAGTTTAACAACCGCAACTACAACACCTGGAAGCAGCGAATGATGACAATCTTTGAATATCGCTGCCTTGACCAGATTATTTTGGGCAAAAGGACACAACCTGCATCGGGAGATAAAGATCGAGAAAAGTTTGATGAGCAAAATCGTGAAGTTGTGATGCTCATTAAACTATCTGTCACCGATGATATGTTTCAAGAAGAATATGGGTAGACTAAGTTTATGTTTGTACGATGACCATTAAGGGAGGGTATTGAAGTATTAATTGTAATATTAATGGTCATCTTAGCTTTAGTTAGTGTTTAGTAACTTTAATTACGCTTTAGTTGTTTTAGTATCTTTCAGCTTTCTGCTTTAGTTAGCTTTAGTTAACGATTGTTTCCTTTTAAAAACATCGTCTTGTAAATTTCTTTATAAGGAGCTTCCATCTCCTTTTGTAAACAAGCAATTATAAATATCAATAATCTTTTCAGGGATTTCTATGAAGTTTGGGACTGAGTTTGGTTACTCTTTTAATTACATCATATTAATTGCTGCTCATACAAGCTATAGCAACCTTCTTTATAAGATACAATTTCTGAATTTAATTTCTGATTTGTAACAGCCATTACATGTCCACATTTTCCAATATACGGAGCTCAATTTAATATTGTTTTAGCCATATGTATGAGTGTATTTGGAGAACAAGGATTTGTGTGATTTTGTATCAGCTTCAATGTTATCAGCAGTTAATACAGCAGTTGTATCTGTTTAATATCAGTTGGTTTCACAAATTAAGATTACATTGGTCAACTGTTCATTAAAATATCAATGATATTTTCAATGTTTGACAACTGTTTGTGAATATGTCTGTGATCATCAACGAAAGTTGCTGCTGTTCTACATTGTAAAACTCAAAAATATTGTTTAATTTGCTGTCCTACCAAGTGTTCAATAAAATGTCTATGAGTTGAATGTGGCAAATTAGCAAGCATTTTAAAAATCCTGGTAAGAGGCATTACAATTTTGTAGAGATTTCTTTAACAACAATTCATCTGTGAGTATTTTGTGAAGATTTTTGCGCAAGCAATATTATTTCAGATCTGATCGCACCCTTATTTTGATGTTGTTCCTTTCTTTACAGTGTCTGTAACTCTCAAGCATCCTCATTTAGTATTCATTCTGTTCTATGAGTGTAATCTTCATTTTATGCAATTGTTTAGCTACAGAATCTTATTATTGCTGTCTTTTCCATTCAGGGTGATACTTTGTCATTGATTGTAACTTCATATCAGTGTTGTGACTACACATTATATCAGCATTTTATGATCCAGTTTGCTGCATTCCATTATTTACTGATAATATTGAGTATTCGAGATATGTTATTTTGTTGTAGAAAACTGTGTGGTTCTCCAACAGTTCATATATTTGTTGATCTCTGTATGGGATGATGGATGGCTTAGCTGCCAAGTCAGCCTATCTATCATCCATAATTGTCATTGCATGCTTTGTAAATTGTGTAGCTTGCCGCCAGTTAGTATAATAAATTTAAATATTGTTCACATTCTAGTCACCATACGCTCACACCCTGCCTATTCCAAGATCTCGATTATCGAAAGGTGCTAGAATTTGTGCAAGAATACTAGGTAATTATCAAGAGTATCAAATATTGCAGTTTGGGACATTACATTCGAGCACTATCTCTATCATGTCAATTATCAAGTTAAGAAATTATACGACTTCCAATCGAAATACAAATCATTTGAGGAATGAAGCCTGTTAAAATAAAAAAAGACTTGGCTTGTGGAGTTTAGACAGCCAGACATCTCCCTTGAGAGCATACATATACAAAATTAATGAACTTTTACAATCCAGACCTATTCTCTCTCCTAAGCGTCTCTCTTTGATTATCATTCATCATCTCTGCTTTACTGTTAATTACTGTATCTGCATACAGAACATCAATATTCTCAAAGTTTCTTAGTTTTGAGCTTTGTCTACTAGATATCTCATGGAATCCAGATCACAATAGCTATCCACAAATGCTACAACGCATAAATGATGGATAGATTGATGCAGCCAAAACCCCTTGCAATATTTATACAGAATGTAATAATGCAATCAAAATAGATGTGACAGGTCAATCTGAGTTCAGGCAGATTACCGAGCCACAGATATGCCACCATATGATCAGTGAAAATGGCTGAAAAACTAGGGAGCTTGCAACTTGAAGGAATCCGGCTACTCCTTGGCTGAGTACTTTGGCATTTCTTTCTTATCAAAACTAGAACGATATCAAAGTTTAACAGAAATCGTGCGCAGATATCTAGGGTCCGTACCCATTGCATGTTAAATCAAAACAAGTTTCGTGTTATGAACAGGCAATTAGAAAATAAAGTCTCGCTCTCCTTCAAGAGGCTAAATCTAATTTAGTAAACTTACAGGCAGTTCCCGTAGTTTCAAGCCAATCAATTAGATTTACCTGTAAAACTTCATTGTGGCATTCATCTCCATATCAGGCATAATACTGACAAATTCGAGCAGCTTTAAACAAGGTGAAATGAATCGATTCTCTGCGTTCTGGTGACAGTCTCCAACTCCAAGTATGAGTCTTGACTCTCAAATAGCAGAAAATGAAAAGCCCTCATTTCTGTTGTGAAATATTTTGGCGAGTTTTGCCTCGAGATTTTTCCCAGAGTCCAATCCAATTTGGCGTATCAGTTTTGCCAAGTCCAGTCTAGCTACTATTGGTAGATATGACAAGGGACCATTTTCGCTGGTTCTGAGCACTAATAGAAGTGAGTCTAAGTTCAGAAAACTACAAAAATTTGACAAATTTTCAAATTGAACTACACAAACGCATTTGTATAACTGGCATTTCAGTTAAATGAAACGATTTTATTATCCTGTATGATACCATAACAGTCTATCTGATCACAAAGCCAAAACTGTATTCTCATGCAAGTTTGAAGTGAACAGAGAGCGAAATGTCAGAAGCGAGATCAATTTGGCCACGCTCAAGCTGGAGCTTGAATGGTTAATTTTCATTAGAAATTCCCCGCCTTTGCAAATAACGGAAAAAACAGTCGTTACCTTCTTGCTCAACAACTAAGATATAATTAATTTATAATTATAATTATGTCACTGCACTATATTTGAAGTTTAGCCTGCGAATTATAAAATTAGATCGAAAGAGAAGGTAGCTAAACCCTAATTACAGTCGGGTGCAGACTGCGGGCAGATTGAACGATGATGAGAATGAGTTGGCAGTGGCACTTGCCTGGAGGGAGGCGCTTCGCTTGTCTCGAATTTAGGCTGGTCTTCTGCCATGGACGACCGGCACCGGCAGTGTCTAGTTAAATGCTGGCGCCACAGGCATCTGTGGGTGACGTTTAAAACGAAGCAAGCTCCTGTTTGTCTGCTTTGCGCGGTGGGCCTGAAGGAGGCATGACAAGTGCCAGCGAGGCTCCAATCCAGTGTGTAGAGTGATGCCATCCTGATTCTCACAGAAATGCAGATTCAGGCATTTCGCATTGAGGAAAGGGCAGAAAATAAATTTTGACTGGACCCCCTGCTTATGCTGCCGGCACATGCAATAGACACGTGTACTGTAATCATGCATCATGCTCAATTGTGGGCGCACTGCCGCACAGCTTAATTACTAGTATGACTGTATCGTAGACTGACTACTAGTGACCGGTCTGTATTATTTTTTATGTCACCTCTCCGTTTGTGCTGGGCCCCCGCCACGCCTCTGAAGCCTGAAATGGATAAAAAAAATTTCTCCTGTTAGTACTGGATTATGACGGTTACGAGAGGGCCTCGCAAGAGGCTAGAGGATGTGCTTCGTTTAAATGGATAATGACGGTTACGTGCCCAACTAACTTGGAGAGGAATTGGGACTGGGGATGGGGCGGCTTACAACCGTTAGAATAGGATAGGTCTCATTTAAATCCTTATGGTGTCACCAATTACAAGACAAGATAAGGATTTAATAATCCAAGATGACTAAACCTCATATTCCATTATTGCATGGCCCATGGAGTTGTAATGAAAATAAATGATTTCACTACAATTTATGTGAATTTATCTAAATAAGTAATTAAACAGTATTAGTGTTTGGATTATAATTGTTCTTGTATTAAATATTAAAATTAATGTCAAATTGCAGCAATGTTTTTGGATTAGATTGTGTTAGTATTTTTGCATCAACGTTTCAGATCAGACTCTGAATCACTTTACTTCTTATGTTCTCTTCTTCATCCTAATGTTGGATCACGGAGTGATCCGAAACGTTGATGCAAAAATACTAACACAATCTAATCCAGAAACATTATGTAAATACAATCATGGATTGTGAAAATCTGCTATCATTAATGTCAAATTATTAAAATAATTATATATAATTTTTAATTTAATAAAGAATTTGTTATTATAGATATTAAAAAATATTTTTTTATGGTAATTTAAAATTAGATTATAGTAAATATATATATTAGAAGTAATAAATTGATTAAAATTTGTCTTAGTTTAAATTTATAATAACGAAATTATATCTATGTATGGAATTCAACCTCACCCACATTTTAATCTACTAAAAACTATCAATAATGATTTGTTTGCATCTTCCTGGTATAGTTGTGCCTAAAGAGAGATTGTCTCTAGAGATATCATTCCAAACCTATCAACCCAAGGGTTTATTATCTTTTAGTCAAGGCCTCAAACAAAACAATTTAATAGTAATGGGCAAATATAAAAGACAACATGCAAACATGTGTTATGCCTAGATATAGGCTCATAATACAATGTGGATGTTTTGTGATCATGTCCTCATGTGAATTCTCTTAGATCTAGATGTAACTAACACTAATAAATTAGGACGTGTCAATTCCACACCTCCAAATTTGAACCAAGGTGATGAATAATGGAAATGTAGATTCAAATTAAGATCTTACAAATGCATTATAATGGAAAAACTTCTACATCAAAATTATATATCAAATTACATACTAGTAAATTTATAAAGGACAATCTTGTTAAAATGAGGCCAAAACATTATAGTTATATATTTTCACCATTACTAGGGTTGCATCCTTATTAGAAAAGATTGAACCTTTCCCTTAATAATAAATTATTGTGGACATAAAATTTCACACTAATTAGAGGAATGAACAATAAGAGTAGAAAATGAATCCCTAGCATTTTTTCCCTTTCATTTTGGATTCTCTTTTAAATATATAAATCATGGACTTTGGGCCATCTCCCTTTGTATTAGACTTCTAGAAAACTAGCCAATATATTTTAAGTGTGTATTGAAACCCATAAATGGGTAAAACCTAAATACTAAGTTTGACCTAGCCCAAAAATAATAAAGTTTTTTCAAAAAACCAAAAGAAACCCCTAATCAAGCAATAAAGGAAATCAAGTACTATAAGCATTCCTTGGTTCCTTAATAAGAAAGGGAATCCTTCCTTTTATCTTAGAGGATCTAAGAGTCATTGGCAAATAATTACTCTTTCTATCTTGTTTCTTCTTCTAAGGTTCAACTTCAATCCAATTAGTCTCAAAAGGAGATATAAACTAATCTTCCAAATTAAGGCCAAACGCCTCAAAATAATTTGGACCAACCTTCAAAATTGTTCAAATATTTTAATTCCACTTTTGGATTCAACCCTTTAAAATGCTCAAGATTTTTTTAAAAAAAAATTATATGAAACTCTCCATTAGAATCCAAAAAAATGAATCATTTGACTCCTTAGAAGGGGATTTCCAACAAAGAGGGGATCAAAATGGGAAAGATACCCCATGTAATTGACCTCTTGAGAAATATCATCAACCAATCATTTGGGACAATCAAATAATAATGAGGGATTGCTTCATTACACCAAGTGGGCTTCAAAAGAGTCTTCAAATATTTCCTCCTTGATTAGAGATAACCAGTTTGTAATCTTTTTTATGACACTAGGAGGAAATATGCCAAAGTGGAAACCACCATCTATATCTAAAAGTGATTTTTCAAATTCAACCATTTACCTCCAACTTCTATCTCTAGTTTTAAGAGAATTTTTTTCTAGAAACCATTTAAATATCTCCATTTCTACACAAAGTCAAGCAAAAGTAGAGCAAGATGTATTGTAATTTCATTACACACATGATAAAACTTCCTAAGAGCATTCACAATCCCTATTAATGTTGAATATTATAAGTATTACAAGTGGGGCAAGAAAATATCACCCAAACAATAGTAAGATTCTATTCAAGGTTCAAAAGTTATGGACTAGGGTTTTATGCATATAAAATTGTACCTTCAATCCCATGGAATAAATTTTAAAGCCAACTATTTTCTCCTTAGATAATTAAACTTGAGAATTAAAACTCCATGAGTGAAAGGATAAATGTAGATATCACTTTCTAAATATTGCTTTCATTTCTCTAAAATCCACTCATTTAACTCAAATAATTTAGGCCACAATTTTGTGAATTTACATATAATGGTATGCTCTAGAAAATAACATTCATGCTCAACCACCCCAAATCCATGATGATCTTGAGTATCTATTCAAACTTATAAAATTTGAAGATGAAATCTTAATTGAATTCCACACCAATGTGCACTCTATTACTTGTGTGAATTGATATCCAAAGAAGGGGAATTTTGATCCAAAACCCAAATGGTCCAAAGGATAAACGTCTTTTGATAAATGTGAAGTTAACATTATGTGTAGGAAATAATTAATGAGTTGTTAACACATAATTGGATGCAAGTGGAAGACCTTAGAAAGCTATATATGCTAATTATAATCAAATTCAAAAATGAATATCTAGACATATGAATTTCACCACGTCTATATGGTCGAATTCACCTTCATATTCTGTTATCCTGCATCCATTGCCATGTTAATTAAATAATTCGTTATTTAATTAATACTCATCTAATCCCTAACATTTCTTAAGGTGTTTAATTAATCAATTAAATACCTTATCCCTTTCTTCTCTAAATTAAATAAATAGACTAATTTATTTAATCTAGTCACTTTAGGGCAGGTGCATGGAAATGGGTAGCCAATTTGTGGCCAATTTACTTTTTCATCCTGAAATAGCGAAATTGTGAGCGTGTTATAGTAAAGTGTGCTCGTGTTAAGGCTTGGTAATGACCGAGCCTAGGATCGATCATTACCAAGCCATAACGTGAGTGTGTTATAACGCACTCACGTTATGGTTTAAATTTCAAAAAATGCGCGCATTTTGAGTTCAAAAAATGTGCATTTTTTAAAAATCAAAAAAACATTTCCAAAATGCGAGCGCGTTATATCGCGCTTTCATTTTGGTCTACATTGAAATTTTTTTCTTATATTTTTCTTGTCTCTTTCTTCTTGTTATCTTTTAGGGAAACTATATACATGAAATAAACATTTAAGTATAAGTTGACGTTTACATATGGACATTTACTTTCTTATACTTTAAGTTATATTTCATGTATATAGGTAGGATGTTTGAGAGTGGTTTCGAATCTCTAGGAGTTATAATGCAAATTCTAGTTTTTGGAAGATCTCAAAAATTTCAAACTTAGTCAAATTTCAGTAATCAGCATGTCAAATTTCAGTAATCAACAAGTTGTATCATCTTTCTCTCTCTATCTCACTCATTTTGTATCCCTTATGCTCTAGACCTCTCTCTCACACTCTTTGCTTCCCTCTATTTTTCTCTCTATCTAGCCTCTCTCTCCCCCTCCATCCCTCCCTTCTTCCCTCTTTCCCTCTAATTTTCTCTATATCACCCCTCTCTCTCTTCCTTCCTCCCACCCACCTTCCCTCTCTACTTAAATCTATATAACCTATCCCTCTCTACCTCTCTCTCTCTCTCCCTCACTCCTCTCTCTCTCTTCCTTCATCCCAACCACCTTCCCTCTCTACTTCTCTCTATCTAACCTATCCCTCTCTACCTATCTCTCACCATCCCTCCTCTCTCTCTCAATCTCTCAATCTCTCCACCTTCTTCCTTCCCTCCTCTCTCTCTCATTCTCTTTATCACACTTATCTCTCCCTCTATCCCTCCCTCCTCCCCTCTCTACTTATATCTCTCTCCTTCCCTATATACTTCTCTCTACCTCTCTCCATCTCTACCTCTCCCTCCCTCATTCCCTTTGACTCTCCCTCCCTCCCTCCCCCCTCTTTATCTCTCCTTCCCTCTATACTTCTCTCTACCTCTCTCCATCTCTACCTCTCCCTCCCTCATTCCCTTTGACTCTCCCTCCCTCCCTCCCCCCTCTTTATCTCTCCTTCCCTATATACTTCTCTCTACCTCTCTCCATCTCTACCTCTCCCTCCCTCATTCCCTTTGACTCTCCCTCTCTCTTAATCTCCCAACCTTCCTCCTTCCCTTTGTGTTTCTCTCTCTCACACACTCTCACCCTCCCCCATCTATCTCTCTTTCATTTAGGCTTTATGGTTTATGGTTTAGGGTTTAGGGTTAAGTATTTAGGGTTTAGGCTTTATGGTTTATGGCTTAGGCTTTAGGTCCAACCCACTCTCTCTCCCCCTCTCTAAGGTTTATCCCTCCTTTGGTCCCTTGCACCCCCCTCTCTCTCTCTTAGGTATATCTCTCTCTCCCTCTATCTCTCTCTCTCTCTCTCAAGTCTCTCCCTCCTAGATCCCCTCTCCCTCTCCTAGGTCTCTCCCTCCCACCCTAACAAGAGAAAACAAACTCTCTCTCTCTCTCTCTCCCAATTCCCTCCCTCCCACCCCCTCTCCCTCTCCCACCCCCTCTCCCTCTCTCAATTATCTCCCTCCCACCCTAACTAGTGAACTCTCTCTCTCTCTCAAGTCTCTCCCTCCCACCCTAACTAGAGAACACTCTCTCTCTCGCAGGTCTCTCTCTCCCTTTCTTGAGTCTCTCCCTCCCACCCTATCTAGAGAACTATCTCTCTCCATCCTTCTATCTCCCTCTTTGTCTCTCCCTCTCTCTCCCTCTCTCCCTCTCTCCCTCTGTCTCAGGTCTATCCCTCCCACCCCCTCCCTCTCTCTCAATTATATCCCTCCCAACTCCTCCCCTTCTCTCAAGTCTCTCCCTCCTATCCCCCCTCTCTCTCAAGTCTCTCCCTCCTACCCCCTCCCCCTCTCTCAAGTCTCTCCCCCCACGCTAACTAGAGAACACACACACACTTTGGTTTCTCCCTCACACCCCCTCAGTCTCTCTCCATCTCTATCTCTTTGTCTCTCTCTCTCTCTATCTGTCTCCCACTCCCTATTTGTCCCTCTCCCTCTCTCCCTCCCACCCCTTCTTCATATCTCAGGTCTCTCCCTCCCTCCCTAACTAGAGAACTCTCTCTCTCCCCTATCTCTCAGGTCTCTCTCTCCCCTATCTCCCAGGTCTCTCTCTCCCCTATCTCTCAAGTCTCTCTCTCCCACC